>JAUELK010071608.1:0-11794 GCA_031471215.1 Gastropteron pacificum | reverse complement strand
CCCCCCCCCCCCCCTTTAGTGCGTATAATAAACAAAACACCACCAGACAATGTAAGGCAGCATGACACATTGGGAGTCATATAACTCATAACGGTCCGGTCGAGCCTAACACGCAAATAGACAGAATCCAGGCAACTCGAACAAAGGGACGTTACCAACATTTTTTTACCCCTTATTATCTCCGGTGACTTTTTACGACTCTCAGTACATGTGTTGCTATTCTTTGATTTTACATCCTTGTTGACAAAATTGGGTCATGTAAGAGGTGGGACCTACGTTTTAACGGCCGTCCAACAGCACACGTCGGCCTACTACTACACATTACTACAATACCGGCCACATAGTCCACATTGCTGTTCTCTTCTATTTGTATTTGTAATAAATATAAACCAGTAATAAGTCCCTAAGCATGATTCAAGCTTACCCATTATTTTGTAAGTACTTGGTTTGTACAATGCATTGGACTCCAATCTAAACATGAGGATGGATGATGGATGTGGTACCATACGAGTGGGTTTTTTTTAACATAAAATAATTTATTTTTAAACATTATTCATGGACTAGATGTAATAAAGTAAATGAACACGACCAATGCCACCAGGAGCAGAAATGTAGAAGAAGACTTACTACATGTACTTATAAGTACATAAACAGCACACACAGTGACTAAGCACATATATGTGTAGTCAACTACATTACAATTATGAGACTTCTGTGATATTTCATATCTCAGACACACACTAACAAGAAAGATTTGAAAGATAAGCAAATGGACAGAAACATAACCTGTCACACATGTTCTCTTCATATTTCGTAGTAAAGCACAATTGACACATGAAAGTCCATACACATGTATGTTTAGTTTGTCTACTACTACATGTTTGTTTAGTCTGTCCACTTTGTATGCTAATAATTATAATATGTTTGTCTAATGAAGCTTACAACTGAGAGTGAGGGAATTTTCAAAAAGGGCCGAGCCGAGCAGAGACTGAATGTTAAACCTGGTAGGTTAACCTGTATGACTCTCGTGCAGTTCATGGCTTGCCCGCTCGGTTCTATTGAACTTTCAAAGAGGCATTCATACATGATAATAGGTCCCTCCTCTCATATGATCAATATGTCAGGATAGAATGGAATATCGTACACTACAGTCCCCTTTTATCTTCAATTAGCTCCCTTAGTAGGGAGCGTATATAGAAGAAATACAAGTTTAATAATGAGATTGTGATTGTGGAGCACAATAGGTGCGCTTATAAGAACGGTCCCTGGCGAGAGCGAAAGCGTTATATCCTATTTTCAGTTTTTGAGCCAAAATCAAGGGTTGTAAGCCAGATTTCAACGTTTTGATTAGTGCATACAATTTGGTTGACATGCAGGTGCAGTAAAGTCTCGATGGTAGGCATATGATCCATTTGGATTATTACATATGCTGTGCATAGATAGAGTAAGAACGGGACTGTATGCGCATTCTTGATTGGTCGCCATCAGCCTTGACAGTTAGATAAATCTATTTTGTTGAGAACAGTCAGCCGTTCTTATATCGGGAGTAAAAATAGAGAAAGAATTCTGTCGACAGAAAAATCGTTTTTAAGCGGCGCCTACTGTACTGCGTCATTTGGTGTCTCAGAATTGACCAGTTCAAAACCAGAGCCTCTGTGCATGTCAAACCAGATGTTAAGTTTTATATAGAGGTTGTTTTTTTTTAACTCTGTAGCTTATCCACGCTATTCGCAAATAGCCCCCTATATCCAGATCAAGACAATGTGCATCTACAGGCCCAGGTCCATAACTCTACATCAGTGCATAGTAAGCAAAGGCAATGATTTTAAAAGACAATAAAATAAAATATTGATCAATCCAAGGTAAAGAGTGCCTCAACTCATTTCAGGCAACAACATGTTGTGCAAGTGAAATGTTATAAAAATGCACTCATCCTCATCCACACACTCAAATCAATAGTGTACTTCAGTCATTTATAATCATAATGTCCTAGTTTCAAGTTATAATTTTAAACAACAGGCAGCAACCAAACACTGTGCAATTGTGTTCTTTTTCATTTTATTTTTAATAGAATCATGACAAGTGTTCAGTTCAAAATGAAATGCTCTTTCTTCTCTGTAAATAAAACACAATTCTCTAATCTGTGTCGTGTGGCAGTATATGTTATGATGACTCATGACAGTACATGTACATGGTTTTTATATTATTATATATAGATATAGATCTATTAATTATTATTTATTAGACTCAATTTGTTCATCACTTGTCAAGACCACTAAGTCATAGTTTACATTGACTTCAGTCAGTGAATAGTAAAGCAAATGCAACTCTACAGCTACAGAGTACCACTTTCTCAACTAGATTTATCTGGTTCCCAGCTTTTTACTTTTTATTAATATATAATAATAGACTAGATCTGTCTTTTATGTATAAAGTATAACTTCAACATAACATGAACATTTCACTTCCAAATTTCATTGAACATGAAAACCAAGACCATCCACCACACAAATACAAACAAAGTAAAGTAAAGTAGAGACAACATCATAATTTAATAATAGTACACCTGTCTTAAACTTAATCTCAATCTGTCTGAACCTTGCCATTGTGATGCTATTGTCTGAAAGCAATAAATAGATCTAATCACAGCTAGAGTGACCAGATCTGAATACGAAAGGGGTAACTAACACTAGATCTAGGCCTAACAGTAATCAGTAAACAATGGGTAGATCTATTATTAGTTAGAGTTAGGAGAGAGAGTCAAAGAGTATGATGACTCAGACTCATCAAGTTCAAGTCAAGTTTAGTTTGACTGACGGACGGAAGAGGCAGAAGAGAAAGAGTAGGCTACAAATAAACTGAAGGCTGAAGAGGTGAATCGTGTCAACAGTTACTTTGTCTGTTAGCCGTTACTGTTTCCAAAAACACAACCATGAGTATACAATCATTAACTTAACATTTACTCATCATAACAGTAACGAGTACTCACTTTATTGTTGTCTTCTTCCAATATCAGGAAGCTTAATGGCGGAAGTGATCGATGATGTCATTATGAACCGGAAGTCGAGTGCGTGATGCTAATTTTGACTCAATTATTTCTTGTTATTCGCATTAGTAGACAGTTGGGAAAATTATAATTGTTGGGGTTTCGTTTTTCATGGATACTTGTTTGTTTGTTCGTTTGTTTTGCTCTTCGTGTTTGTACTTGTCTATATGAGTGGGAGGCGGTGTCTACCAACCAGGTGTTTCGTTTCCCTATACTTTTTTTTCTCTTTCATTTCTTTTTTGTTTACGTTTAACGATAACCAGGTTGGTTTTCTTGTCTGTTTGTCTCATTCAACTCCGCCACCTCCTTTGCTATAGTAACTTTCTCATAACCGATGGCGACGACGATGACGACGACGACGATGACGATGATGATGACGATGACGATGACGATGATGATGATGATGATGATGATGATGATGATGATGGTGAGGTTCAGTGCAGATACATTGGACATTACCATTCCGTATCAAAGATCATCCCGACATCTAAATTTTAAATAAAGGTGTTTCAGACCACCCATGTATGCACAGTGACACTGAATTGAGTGACAACTCATTCAAGAAGCTATGAGTATGAGATGCCTGCGTCTCAGCTATCGGTAACCTCAGGCGAATGATCGTGTAATGCCTTGTTAGCAAAGGATTGACAGACAAGTTTACCACGTTATATGAATGTTTATTGCTTTCAGTATTTTTGTTGTTGAAAAAGTCCATATCAATAAAGATCTTGATATAGCTCGAACCGATGGTAAAACAAATTAAGTCCTGCACATACCTTGCATAGGTTGGGCTCTGTCCTACTTGTAACGAATCGGTGTGTATGGAACCACCCCCAAAAATAATGAAATGACAGGGTTATTTTTTTTTTAAACGCGTCTACGCTTCCGCACCACCTTTGGCGCAATCCTGATAAAACGTATTTTTGGACTCATTTCATTCTCTGAAAGTTCCATCACATTAATGTGTTCATTTCGTTTTCAAGATAGGCCTATTTCATTTTAAATCTTTAAGTTTGTTATTTTTCTTTTACTCACCCTAAAAAGTGTTCATCAATGAAAGAGGCCACGAATTAGCTACCTTGGGGCAGCCAACATTCGTGATGCTGTACAGTGAGTGAGTGAGTGAGTGTGATACACTGCACCTAACAATGGACTATGGAATATCATAGAAAACATCAAAGAAGGTACAGAACACAGAAGATGATAGTGAAAGGCAGAATAGAAAAGACGTGCAAGAAGATCACAGTAATGAGACCAAACGAGACAGGAGTGTCAATAAAAAACAGAGTGTGGTGTATACATATTGCATTAGCAAACATTTTATTTCAGAAACAATCATCACAAGACTGTAATTCTCAACAGTGAATGTGTCATTATCATCAATCATCATCATCGCCATGATCATCATCATCATCGTTCATGGCCTAGTATAGTAGTAGTAGTAGTAGTAGTAGTAGTAGCAAGCGTGACTTTCTCCCCCCCCCCCCAGTGCTGTCAGTAAGGCCACCCCATAGTGGTAAACTTAATGGGAATAATGTGAGTGGGGGAGGGGGGAGGGGGGTATGCCTGCCAGCACCATGGCCATCATCACATCATGTGATTCAATAGGAGCTGAACTTAAACACATGTGTATGCCATACATACACTACACGCATACATGAAACTTACTTTTCTTCACTAGATTTGACATGTTCACACACTTAATTAGCGCACACTACACTACTACACACATATACAGACACAGTCATCTATCAATTCTTTAAAAAATCAAATGGGTACTTATATCTAAGTATTATTCTCAAATTTCCTGACAGTACATCTGATGTACTAATGAACTACTGTGAATAGTTGCATATCAGAAATATTATTGTTCCTCCACAGTGCAGGAAATGCTTAGTAAACCTTCAATTTGAAACTAACCCATGTTCAAATGGAGAACAATCTTCATAAAATAGTAGGAGTATAGAAGTAGTCAAAATAATTAATATTGTCATGATCTTAAGTAATAACTATTTAATAAATACAAATGATCATGATAATGTTATCAAATAACTATAATAATGAAGGAAAAAAAAGAATTTGAATGATGATTCATATCTTACGAGAAGAAAAGGGGGTACGCTCTATTTCTTCTGCCGCCACAGTTGAGAAAGACAACCGACAAGTTGAGATTTAGTGTGACACAACAACCATACCATCTTATACTTAAAGCACACAGGTATACATATCATCACTACTTATGCAACAGTATCTGCTCATAAGTCTCAAATACACTCACTCGCGCACATTTATTTGACAACAGAATAGTCCACTTCTTTAACTTAAAGAAGCTGATGTTTCTGACAAATTATCAAAGATGATTTCCCTTTCACAGCACAACGCCGCGTCGTGTAAAGAAAGATACAGCTCACACCTTTCCTCACACAGACATGTCCACAATGAAAATAAACAAACACAACTTTGGGCATAAATAAAATTATTGTTAATCCAGTCTGATAACAAGTAGCATGAGAGAAACAACACACAACATGGAGGCATCATGATGGTCAAGTGTAAAAATCATCATTATGATCATCGCTGAGTTGCTCTGAATGACTGGAGATAATAATAGAAAATAAACAAACAACCAAACAAACTGGAAAGCGACCAGTGGATCTGTACAAGCATCAACAATGGAACTTGTTCAATTAGTGTTGTATTGACATAGATCAATTACTGAGAACCTCTTTGGGGACTTGCAATGTGAACTCATTTCAAACTAGACAAAAAGAAATGGTGCATGCAGAAATGTACAGCAAAGTCCCTCTGGAAAGTGAACTAATCAACAACAACAAAAAAGAAAAGAAATCTACTACACAAAGAATACAATTGATCCTGTTAAGCCAGTCACATGGAGTATTAGTAGAATCCAGCTGCTATGTAGAGCAGCTTGCCCCCAAGCAATGCTTGTTGATTGGTTCATCATTGTACTAGGTGGCTACTATTATTACTGTCATTGTGACACCAGGACTTAGATAGACATAGAGAGCTCTGTACAGGCAGCTTGTGTTCTCAGGAACAGCACACGCAGGTCATCTCACTCTTCAAACAATCAGTGTAAACAAACGTGATTTTAAAAAAAGGAAAAAAAAAGCAACAACAAGAGGAAAATAAAACCTGAATATCCCCATGAATAAAGCATTGTATGCAGACAGTGCCCACGGTGTTGAGTGAGAAAATATGGCATGCCTGCACTGTGGTGGGCAGGGGTTGTCTAGTAGTATTATGTAACTGTGTCCCAACTTTGTGAGAAACCAGCTTAGATCAAGCAGCACAAAGTGCAAACACACATGATGGAGTGAGAGAAGAAGAACAAACAAGTTAGCAACAAGACCAGGCTCCCACCCACACAGAGTGGAGCACTAGTGAAGCAATGTAACAATGCAACAAACATATGGAAACCATGGGGGGGCTGGTACAGCTCAACAAACCATCTCTTCTCTTCACTCCCTCTAGTGTACACAGAGAACAAATTTATGTAACTCTTCACACAACATTTTCATAATACATTTGTCGTATAACAAGTCCTCCCAGTGACTGCAGGAACAACAGAAACATAATAAATGTTTAAAAAAACATGTACAAATGGACTAATATATCCTCCTTGATCATTGAAAAAAGAGGAGAATGAATGATGATGCAGTTTGTTAAGTATCAAATAAAAAAAATGGACATCCATCACAGTCTAAGGCTCTGACTCTGAGGCCAAAGTGATCCAAAACTAAAGGAGCAAAACACAAGGAAAGAGCCACGGGCCTGTACCAGGCCATTCAATATTATATTATCAGACACAGAGAGATAGTTAGACAGTGGAAATTGAATATATGCACTCTGACCAGTGTGGTGGCAACATAAAACTAACCACACATAAGGCAAGAATGAGAGAGCACATACACACTCATAGATCATCATACACACTTATCATATGCCTTCAAAAGGCAATAAATTATGACTGTACATTGTTATACATGTGTTGTGTGAGTGTGTGAACCACCGACTTGTCTTAGCACAGAAACAAACACAGTACACGCTGTACTGTCTACCTGGAACCTTGTCTACTTACAGCAATTTGATTATTTCATTGTCAGATAGTCCATATACACTCGCTCCATGATTAACAATGCTCGAAAAGATACCATGACACTACAAATGTGTGTGTCCTTCAAATCATTGATAATCCATAAAGTCTTCCCTATATGAATGTGACGTAAGGGTGAATGAATGATGAAGTGAAGTATCCCTTCTTCACATGTGGTGTAGATGGAGCCACTGAACACTGCAGACCTAAACCCTCTCACAATTAAATTCAACACAGTAGGCCTAGAAGTAGACAGGCAATATCTTCATACTCCATGGACTACAGCAGGACTACAAAAGTATAGACACAAATCTGTCACCTATCCATGCTATTCGCAAGTAGCCCTCTATCTGGATCGATGTGCATACAGAACCAGGTCTTTATCTTTTGTGAAATCTTTGTACTTTGTACTTCAACGTAATACTGTTGTCTTCTATGGACATACCACCACACATAATAATATAGAGATGGAACTGAACTCACTCAACATTATACTACTGAGTTCTGTCCTTACAACCTACTGCCACAAAACTACTGACATTACAAGACTTGAGAGCAAGCTTACATTTTATACCTCATGGTATGAACCAAACAAGTGATAGTTCAAAATATCAACAATAAAAAACGAAACGAAACAAAACAAAACTCAACAATGTATAACAATTGTCCACAGCCTTACTTTACAACACAATACAGGTTTTTCAGAACAAAAGCAGTAGCAATTAGTAGACTGGTGACTCTTAAATGTCAGAATTACAATTATTAAACTGCCACCTTTATGGCAGCATCATTACAACTGTCTTCATAAAACTTTGAAACAGTTCACTCTATAGTCTATTGCCACTCCAATCAATGTACTTCTTCGTCTAGTCCATCAGCATTTGAGCTTTTGGTCCCTCCGACCCAAAACCAATGGACAAATCTTCTCCTTGTCCAACTGCTTCAGACTCAAAAATAGGACAAATCCATAGTACACTATATCATCAGATAAAAACCAGAAGAGCCTATATCCAGAACTAACTTTGAGGACTTGGGCTCATTGAACAGTCCAAACTGTCCAGTGTTGCACACTAGTTCATACAATGGAACAGTCCATAACTTTCAACAAGTCTCCTCTCAAACACAAGATACATCCAGTTAAGGTTTCCCCATGTTGGCTATGTATGGCAGATCAGGTGGACACATTGGTGATGGAATGTGATGATGATGAAGACGATTCTATTGGAGTATTTACACTCCTAGCAATATAGGCCATATAGAAGGGTGTGGTGGATAGTCATATAAACTGCCCACACAACCCATTTCCAGAGTCCCACACACAAGGTTTGAACCAGGGTTGGACACTTGAATGCTAAAGAGTTCACCTAACAAGATAAGTGTTCAGCTAACCCATGGTGAGGACTAGGATGTGTGATGAAGATACAAAACCCTTGTGTTTATTTTACTTGAACATGACATTAGGGGCACAGAGACACTGGAACAGGCCTTTCTAGTTTGGTCCATGCATTGGATCATTTGATAAAAGAATGTTCATTATCATCATTTTTTTAAAAGGAGACAAAATTCATAACTCTCTGGAAATAAAACTTCCACTCTCTCGGGTCTCTCACTCTCATCATCTACCAGTGAATGTCATACAAACTTTATTTCATTTGTGACTCCATAGCACATCTACTTGATCATCAACTATCTTGCAACCAGCCAAGCAAGCTTGTTAGTAACGCACACATACATGTACACATGCTTAATCAACAAAATGGTGGTGATGGAATTCTCAGAATGCAGTGGAGACTGAAATGCAGTATTTTTGGTTCGATGGTGTGCATTAAATGACAACTCAATTGAAAGACTGGCCTGTGTCCACACATAATGTCTCTCCATGGTAACTTTGTGTTATGAAAACATCTGGTCATTGCCATTCTCCAGACTGTGATGAGGGAGAGGTGAGACATCATGTACACATTGCTGGTAGAAAAGATAGCAATCAGTAGAATAGGAGGACAGCATTCAGTGTTTGCATCTCACATACACACATAACACAACACACATAATAGCTAGTACACACACCTATACAAACTCAACACTCAAAGCTCATTATGCAAAAGGCAAAAGTCTGAGCAAAAGGACAGGGAAGTGGCAGTGACCAAAATCTGTTTTAAAAAAGCTCTTGGCAAACAGAGAGGCGTGGATCTGTATCAGTTAGTATTGTGGCAAACACTAGCCAGGGGACAAGCTGGATGACTTAGATGGTAGTGGGTAAAATGTCTGCCTGTACTAAGCATAGGTTAGGTAACTAATGCCTCTCAACAGAGTAACATTTCTGTTTCTCTTTCAATGTTCTTGTGCTTACTGAAGGACAAACTAATACAAAGATGGTAATGCAGATCTCTATGTAGGATAACAAATAACAAGTAAAAAAGGGGGCCATTTCATTCTCAATAACATTTGACATTGACTGGACTGATTCTATGAGGCTTAACATTGGCCTGACTGATTCTATGAGGCTTAACATTGGCCTGACTGATTCTATGAGGCCTGACATTGGCCTGACTGATTCTATGAGGCTTGACATTCCTTCCTTGAGATTAGACTACTCAATACTGTCTTCTCAAAAGTGTCAACTTAAGCTGCGCACCGTATGCCTAATAATGGTAACAGGGAAATTCATGCTACAATATGGACATTTGATTTCAATCAAAACATGCTACATGCTAAGACTATCAACTTCTATTCAAAAGAAGGAGCTGCTTGTAGGGGGAAAAGATACTAGAAAACTTGTGGAAAGGCAGGTTATGCAATGTCATGTACATTTGGCATGGGTGGAATGAAATGAATGTTCTTCTTCTTCCAATTATGACTGCACGCCTCATACACAGAGGACTTTTGCAATCGCAAAGGTTCAAAGTACCTGCCATGTGTGAACTACAAACTCAACCCAATCCTGACATAGTACAATGCACTTGGTCATGTCATCTTGTCACAGCAGATAATGACAGTTTGACCAACACTATGTCGTATATAGGGATGTAAGAACAATTCTACCACTACCATCAGCTATAACCAATCTCTCATACTTATATTTCCTCAGCTCAAACAAAACCCAAGCTGTAAATTATGTTATACATGTTTGAGTTTCAAAAATATAAGTAATTTCAAAGTTCAAAAAATGCATATTGAGCAGTGTCATCTCTGCTTTTCATTGGGCATAAGCCATGGGCTTAATCTCACACACACCTTTCCTGACTGAAAGATCTTCCGTCTACAGTCCTGTTAGATGCCAAGAGGACTTGGTGCTTGTTCAACAAAGAAATGGTGTTGTCAATGATCAGTCAACTGGAACCCATGGGGCCCTCATTGTGTTTTACCACGGCACATGGTCTACTAAATGCAACCAACTTTACACTCAAAACCTGTCCTAAAATTTACCAAACTTTCCACTTGGTGTGGATTGATTCAATTGTGAAGTGTTTTTTTCAAAGTAATATTCCCTTTTCCCCCACTCTTCCATATAATGACAAATTAGTGTTATACAGCTTTACTGAACAAAGTAACAATCTATTTTGTTTTTCTCCTGAAAAAAAACAAAGAAGAGAAATGGAACAATAAGGCTCACATTTTAAGTTACCGAACATATCGACCATCCCATACAAAGGCTCTATCCCATCAGTGACTTCTGTATAGAATCATGGAAGGGCATTCGACCACTTACAACCCCCAGAGTTACACAAAAAACTTCCTCTTGCAAAGATCTTTCTATTGGACACAGTGCCAGCACCTAAACCCTCTGGTCTCCCTGTAACCGTGTGCCAAATATGCTGTTGCATCAAGAAACTCCCTCAACTTTTAAACCATGAAACAATTTGAAACAAATCTACTTCAAGGGGGGTGTTGGCAGCGTCCAAGCATGGTTCGAGAGTGATGTATCATTGTGTAATGAACAAAGTACCAGTAGTCTTGTGTCTGCCTCATTGCCTTGACTCTCTCTCTCTCTCTCTCTCTCTCTGTGGTCTACTACAGCTAACCTTCCACCTCGCCTGTCTCCTGATTGTCTCCTGCAGGACGAGAGGTAGAGGATGAGGAGGAGGAGGAGCTCTGTTGTGGCTGGGATGACTGTGGAGACTGGGCAGGGGGCAGTGCTGCAGGAGCTGAAGGCTTCCCGGGGCTAGTGCTGGGTCCCATGTTGGAGTTGGCGGGCGCGGCGGACAAGTCAATGTCACAGTTCTTGTTAAAGTTTTGGCCAACGGGGGACGCCCTGCCTCCACCACTTCCTCCTCCCCCACCATTCACAGAGTCACTGGTTGTAGAGGAGGAGGTTTGTGCTGGGGCTGAGACAGAGGCGGTGACTGGGACGGCCCCCATGGATGTGGTGGGCGCAGTTTGGGTGGCAGACTGCGCGGGGTAAGTGGTTGGTGCCACAGCCTGTACCTTGGGTCCCCCAGCAGGGTTGCTGGTGTTGGCGGAGCTGCTGGTGCCTTCTTCTGGGGCTGGGTGCACTTCCTGATCATCTGCCAGCTCTGTCTCCTCATGCTCCTGGGGGGGGGGGGGGGGGGGGCGAAGCCAAAAAAAAAAAAAATAAAAATACATTTTTTTTCCAGGGTTGCCCCCAGGTCTAAAAAAAAAGCCTGAAAATT
>JAUELK010071497.1:0-12640 GCA_031471215.1 Gastropteron pacificum | reverse complement strand
GCATCCATTTTGGTGCAGTATTAACGGAGAAGATCTGGCTTTAAGTTCAAAAGTTTGCCTCTTATTTATATAGATGTCTAACTTGACTCTTCAAAGGCAGAATTTTCAGGTGTCGAATTTTGTTGTTTTTGGCTGTGTATTTCAATTTCAAGTTTAAGTGACATTTTTATTACACTATTTATATAAATAAAACGATGGGATTGAATCTTAATTGTTCCTTGTTTGAACTTTCAGCTGTTTTTGCATATATGTATCAAAGGTGTAACAACCTTTTCTCTTGCCCAAGATTTTATATAAATGTAAAACTATTGCAGTGGTGTAAAATCTGGTGACAGTCAATCTACCACGTCCACTTCACCATCTGTTAAAATAGTCAGACATTCTGCATTAAATTAACACAAATACGAAATTCAATTATGCAAGAACTCACTCTCTCAATTGGCTGGTTGGTCATGGGGGATGTTATGCAAGAACACCAATTAATACATGTAGCCTACAGACACATACAGAAAAACAAGAGAGCAAAACTTTGTCCATAACATTTTAATTTTACCGTCTCACAATACAATCATGAACATTAAATGCCATACAAAGGGTGTAAACACAGTGTACACCTGGCCCATCTTACAGGCAGGGGGGGGTACAAAGGCAGAGCCAGGAGGTAGACAGGGCCCATCTACCTCCCAGCCCATTGAAATTGTTTCACTGCATGTACTGAAGAACTACACAGCCTCTAGATTCTGAATACCTCTACATCGATTGAAAACAAGAGAATATGAAGGGAAGAGAGAAAAGAAGCAATGAAGACTGAATAAAATTAGTTACCATCGATTCCAACCTCTTCACCAATTTCCTTTCACTATTCTGTCAGAAAATTTCTGTTTTATCATTGAGTGGTGGCCTTTTCTGCATAGCTGCAGTCAGTCAGTGTTTCATTGTAGATTTTCCACTTTGAAAAAAATGTAGGTCAAGTGGGAAAGTAGGCAGGTGTACATTAAGCTCAGAGCTTTAAACCTTCCTGCCCGAAAAAATTGGCGCCTGGTAGACGGGGCCTTTCAAAAACTGTGGCTGCTATAACTGTTTTTATTGTGCGTTAGACCAACCGGCTGCCGGCCGTGAAGGTCTCCGGGCCGGGCGTTCACTGTGTTTTCACGTAAAGACTAACGATGAGACTGTAGGGTAAAAAAGAAGAGAAGACACATTTGACACCCATAGCATCCTGCGAGGGGTGACTGCTAAATTGACTTTTTTTTTCCATTGCAACTCTTCCCACATTTCACAACAATAATAAATCACACAGTTGATTCATTTAGATAAGGAATGCTGAAACATTGTAGTGTGTGTAGTACTGTAGCAATAAGAACATAATTATTTCATTCAAATCAAAGTATTCATATTCTATGCAACTATTGCAACATCTTCATGAAGCAGTAGCATTCAGTATAAAGTGAAACAGACATGCATACATGGCACACCAAACAGATTTCAACAAAACAATGAAAACAATAACCCTTGATTTTCAAATTATGTGCAAACAAATTTCTGATCGAAATGGGGAGTCATTTTTCACATCACTTTGCCACAGGCTTACTTTACCACTAAATGGTAGCTGTAGCATACAGTGATGGCACACAAAACAGATTTCAACAAAACAATGACCCACTCGTACAAATACTGCAAACAAATTTCTAATCAAACGTCTAACCTCAAACTGACAGACTGCAGACGTTAACAACAACAATGGAGGCCATTCTATTCAAGAAAATTAATTTTGTCATTTTCTCTACATGTGGCCTACAGGCCTACTTTGGTCATACAGTGATGCATACAGTACACAGTGAGACATACATGATGGCACCCAAAGTGGATTTCAACAAAACAGATGAAAAACAAATGCATACAAATACAATGTATATGATCCGAATGGTGCTCCCATTGATACTAGAAGCCTATTCCCCGTGGAGCATAGGGCCTTTCTGAAAACAGTAAATGATAATTATGGATGACATTTATATCACTATCACACATTTCCACTACGGACTTTGCATAGCATTATTACCTCAAGAGACACTATACACTCCATACTGATGCCAACGTCATGGGAAGGCATACTGGTGATGCAGGCTTATGAGGTGCTTCACCCCACCCTCTACTACATCTTTTTCAAATCTATTGTCAGGCACAGAGAAAATGTAATGTGCCTTTTTTTTTTTTAATTCTTACAAAAAACAGACCCTACATATTGTAACAAATGCAGTAAGAACAGAAATAGCAATAAATGTGTTACTGTTATTTCCCCATCCACAATCATACTCACAAATTTCTTCATTACATATATATACATGTATTCTGCTTATGATGACAATAAAGAATTTCTATACTGCAAATATCAGAATTTAAGGGGTAGTAAAGCTGTGTGTTGAAATGAAGTCAACCATTTGTACCAGCTAACAATGGGCAATTTCATGCGTGTGCTTTGGTTAATCAAGTTAAACATGTAAATGCAGTACTTAAATCTTAAAAGAAACATTGAAACACTGAACGAGAACAAAGTGTTCAGCTGTTGAAAGTCAAGTGGCTATTTAATATATATATGCTATCTATTATTATGATAGTCTGATCGAGAGAGGATATTCAAAAATCTGAAGTTATAAATTTCACATACGTAAAAACTGATTGTAAACATTCTTTTGACTGGAACTTGTCAAAATCATCCATTTTCATTACTATAACTACATGTACATTGTACTTAAATAAAGCTTTTGATTTTACACTCAAAACAACAAAGGAAACAAATCAAGTTTGTGGTCAGAGCATGTTATGAATGGTCTCTCGGTCAGTCTGAGATGAGATATCTTTCAAATGGCTCCACCACTTGAACAAGAAACTCTGACAAATCAACTTGAACCACGGGGTCAGAATGATACCAGACTTGTCTGCATTGGCTGAGGAAACAAAGACAAGATAATACATGTCTGAGAGGAAATTACACAAACAAAAGTAACAATAACAATGGTGGTGGTGGTGATAATGATGATGACGACAAGGATGATGATGATGATTAACATAACAACTTTTCTTGATGATGATTGTGATGATGCAATAATTATTATATGGGGACTGGGGTTAAATGACTTTTTCTCGCACCCTGAAAAATCTGATTTCAGCCAAAATCGGAACCCTTTATATCCCTGTAACTAATCAGTGTAAACTGTTCTCACCAATAATGTCCCTCAGCTCCTCCACACTGACATACTTGTGGCTCTTTACTTCATTTGGGTTGACAGCAATGTCCACATCTTTCTGAATGAACAAAATGTAGTCAATCTCATGCTCTCCCCAACGTCCATCTTTGGGAACGTTCTCAGCCTTGTACAAGATGCGTGTGAGGTAGTTGAAGTCTTCAAGTGGGACCTAGAAGAGAGAGGGTAAGTAAACAAATAATAACAATTAATGTATACCCCAGCAGTGGCTTTGTAAAGATACATATGAGGTAATTAGGGTCCTCAAGGGGTATCTAGGAGAGAGAGAGAGACTGAAGACTAAATCAAAGAACACTTTCGACAACATAAAACCAAAAATAAAATTACATGTAATTTAGCCAAGACAACTAGTTAAGTCATATCACTGTTCTTACAGTATCTACAGCTTTTTTTGTCACTTTCCTCTTTTTAAATAGATTTACCTGATCAGGCTCTATGCCCAATTCATGTTTCAATTTCCTTTGTGCAGCTCTTTTTACACCAATGGCGTCAGTTTCATCAAGCTCCAAGGGGAAATTCAATGGATGACTGCAGCAGGTGTTTGTGAAGTGATCTGTGTAAATAAAACAGAGATGTAAAGGGGAGATAGAAAGTCAGAAAAAGATCAAAGGCATCCCCAATTAGGAACTTCCCCACAAGGGGCATGGCACTAATTTTTTCACAAGACTAGGGTTATAGTTAGTACTTATAGCGACTATTCAATCCAACCAATCGAAAGCTTTTCTTTTTTCAAACTTCACTCAACATCAAACGTGTGAATTAGCCTTGAGGGGTAGTCCACTGCGTCACATGACCTCAAGATAAATACAAAATTATGATTGCTGAGGCATCTATTTGGTATGTTTTGTTATTACAATAATATGTAGCCTGGAAGTATATGGAGGCTTCATGGCTCTGAACTGTTTCTATATACATAGTGCCAGATGAAACACAGCAACAACAACAAGTATCAAGTCTGACTCATTTATAACTTAAATATATTTTTCCATGAAAAGCACTTACTGGGAAATGTTATTTTTTCGTCTGCTCTTTGTTGCAGCAAGAGTCTGCCTTGTGAGTCAAACAAAAACACACTGAAGGCTCTGTGCAGCATGCCTGTGGAAAGGAGAAGATACACAGATACTTTTAGGCTTTTAGTTTTAAGGCACTCTGCTGCTAGGAGGTCTTACCTATTTTCACTATTGAAATATCAAAAGAACTTGACAAGACTATCCTGTACAAGTCACAGTGGATGGTGGCAGGAGAAGAGGCAGACAGAAAAAGAGATGAAAGAACATGTAACGAGCAGTAGAAAATAAAGTCAAATGGAGGAAAGTGACTGCTAAGTCCTTGATAGTGTCCCGACAAACGTGTAGTAAGAGAGTTAAAGTGTGTGTAAGGAGTAAGTTTGCCTTAAACTAATGCCCAAAGTAACAAACTTTGCTTCAGATGTGTTGTATTTCTTCACTTTATATGTATTATCTCAAACAAAATTACACATTAATTATATACAGGTACCACAGTTATGGAAAGTAATATACAGTAATTACAATTCAAAGCAGGTCAGTTATTGGAAAATGTTAACTGAGTAGACCACTTGATAGTGATATGATGATTGCCTGGTGACAGATTGAGACCCAAGTCAAGCGGATCAATATTCATTTGCTGATAGAGTCTCTTCAAGCAGACATATCATGGTGTTATTTTTCATGCTATTACTGTCACAGCAACTTGCATAAAACATGGTCAGCAAAATGTGAGGACATAGGATGGAAGAAAGTAAAACATGTGAATGCACATAAAGTACAAAAATCAACTTTTCTTTTTGCACACACACACAGACTCCTTCATCTATAGTGACCTCAAGACAAAGTTTTGCTTGAGTTGAGTTTTTCATCAGAGACAATGGTGAATAGCAATATAAACTGCCAATATGACCCATGTCCAGGATACCGCACACAGGGATCCGAGCTTGGAAACTAAACAAGTTAACCCTACAAAATAACCTTTGACCACTGCATGGACCCAAGATGCAATTTAAAAATAACTTAAAGGAACAGGGCAAATACAAGAGGTGATGCTTTAATGACTTGTCTATTGTGATTGAATTAAATCGATTTTAATGTGCATCGAGCATCCATGGAATAGAAATGCGCAATATAAGGTCGATATATTATTACTATTCACTAGCTTTTCAGTATTTGTTTTTTTTAGGACAGTTTGGGTTCAAGCAAAAGTTTTCAATTTCAAAGTCCACGCCCAAGGCTTTTTTGTTGTAGTTTTTTTTTAATAAACAAGGATACAAGTCTACTACAAAGGTAGTAATTTATAAACGAGGTCGCATTATTCTTTTGAAAATGATAGATCCAGTCTAGAGCCCTATCTCAATGATATCTCACCTTCTACTTCTTTCTAAAAAGCGTGCTAACACAGCTAGTTATTCAGAGGAGGAATACAATAATGACTGACTACAAAATCACATAAAACACATAATGAGAATGTGTAGAACAATGCCATGAAATTGTATACAGGTGGTTAGAGGGGCAGAGTTTGTCTTTGCAATGAGAAGAGTTTTTTATTTTTTTATTACTGTTACATTGTATATATAGCAGTTAACAAGGATAGTTACACTTTTTTTACAAATCATTCCATGTACACAATTGTATAACATAGACACACACACACACACACACACACACACACACACACACACACACACACAATACATACACACAATACATACACACACAAACACAATATAAACATACACACATTCACACACATGTGCCCCTCATACACAAAGATTCAAAAGAAAGATTGATATAATATGATGAACTGGTGGTCTTCCTTAGACAAAGTTACTTCTTTCAGATATGTTACAAAGGGAAAACAAATGTGGTTTTAATCGGTAGTAGATGCAAAAGTTGAATACATGCTAGATGGTTTGACTGCTTACACACAAAAATTAACAACTTTAATATATCTGCTGGTCTTGTTTTGACTGAGATACCATTTTCAACTACAAGTGTATTGCTCAAATTCTTGTCTCACCTTTACTCTTCTAAGCGGATGTTCTTAGTTCGAGTCCCCCCATTGAGAATTCTGAACATGGAACATGTGGGCAGTTTATATGGCAATTATTATGTGTTTTATCGGAGAGGGATGTTAATACATATCTTAAAATATCATGACCTAAATTGTGCCACTAGGGGTGCAAATTCAACTCAAACTCAAAACTCACCTTTGTTAATGTTTGCCAGCAAATGGCATGTTTTCTTTGAAGCTGATCCAATTTTGTTATCTTCCTTATCCACCAGGATGCATTCTTCCTCCATGAGTTTGACTTGTACCTCATTTAAGCCTTCCATTACGTCCTCTTCAGATGCCCTGAAACATAGGTAGCGTTTATAGTTTATAATAAACAAGGGCTAAACAACGTTTCACTTATGTAAACAAGACAAAAATTATGTTCATCTACATGTCTGTATTTTTACTGGTAATAGTTACTAACAAAAGATGTACAGATTTGAAAAGACAAATACAACTCAAACACACCTTTTATTATTAAACAAGCAACAACAAAAAACAAAAAGAAAGAAAGAAAGAAAAAAAAAAGGACAGAAAATGATTTGAAAAACAAAAATAAATGAAAAAAGAACCAAAAGAAAATGCACATCATTATTTTGCTTTTTCAAAATTTCAGTACCCCTTATTGAAAAAAAAGGGAAAACATCAAAAGGACGAAAGTTATGCAAAACAGCAAAAATGTGTGTGAATTTGACAGAAGGAGATAAATCCTTAACACAACAGTGTTTGAAAAAACAATATGTAGCCATACACATGTCTGCACAATTTAAATAACAACATAATAAACGAGTAAGTACACAAAATGCCTACCTATCCATGGTTTATTTTTTTCAACACAAAATAATAAAGAGTAATACACTGATTGAAAATCTAAGCTGTCACTGCGCAAAATATTGTCAAACAGCACTTTTATAGAACCAATCAGTCAGTCAAGCTCACTGTTCATAAATTAGTTTGCCCTATTCAATTACATGTTTACAATAGTTTCTTTGTTCATTTCAATTAAATGAGGCTATTGATTTGATAGTGTTCATATTTCAAAACAACATTACACAAAACACTTTCAACATTGAAATGCATTACTTGATCTTGATTTCACATTATGATGGTTCAAAAAGAAGCGTTAGATTTTAGATCATAATGTAAGAGTGTCTACTTCATAGATCAGTTGTTTGAGCTCCGTGTACAAAAGTGATTTTAGCTACATTTTCTCTGCCTGAATCACTGGATGTAAACAATGCTGTATACACTGCCTTCTACTCCATGCTGTACACTGCATTCTACTGTTTATTTTGAAAAGCATTATACAATATACACTGTATATTGAGTTTTCAAACATGATTTTACTGCATGTTTTAATTAGTGACAATATTTACAAAGCAAATCTGAAGTTATAGTTATAGGCTACTGAGAAGATTCCATTGAATTTGAATTTTGATAATAAAAAGAAGTTTGACACACAGTCTTATAGGAGCCTGGAAAAGATCTTTATATGGCAGTGTATCAATAACACATTAAATCACCATGTAATGTGTTTTTAACTTCTACTTTTTACTTACTGATATTTTTTCATATTACAGTGGTCTCCGGCTAAATGCCCATCGCATATTGGCCCGATTCTTCTCACTGCCCGCAATTAGCATGATAGTGATACCGAATTTTTCTTATATATTAAAGCCGTAATTGCCTGCTGCCAGTTGAAGAACTTCGCTTAAATGCCCGTCGATATGAGTGAAGATGGTGAACAATGTACCTGATAAAGACATGTAATAAAGCGCTACAGCGGATTATCTGCCCGCCAGGCACTACCTGGTGGAGTAATAAAACCTGTGAGGTGTTTCCAGTGTCTAGATATGATGCTTAGGGCCCACCCCTCCATTAATCTGAAGGTGTGGAACCTGCCATGCACGCTGTACGTTGACCAGTCTATGGTTGCACAAACCTATCGGGTGCGAGAGGCTTCGCAAGACCAAGAATGGCGTAACGTGACAACATGCTGTTAATAATAATAATAATAATAAAGTGTATTTATAAAGCGCTTTTCTCAAAGAAGGCTCAAAGCGCTGTACAATTTTTCAGGCTGTTGGCCTGATAGGAGTGGTCAGTCAGATGAATTGATCTAATTGGCCCTCATTGAATGTCCATTCAATCAATGACAGGATTAACTTTCCAATCTACTCTCTGCTGAGACTGAGAAATGGAGAAACATTCGTCATTTATTCTCATAATTCTGTCTCAATCATACCTAGACCATTCACATCGTTAAGACCCAAATAAGGAGAATGCTTCTGGCCGTTAGGAGAAAAAAATTGATAACAAGCAGCGAGTTGTGATTATGGGTGAAATTTTGAAGCAGGAGAAGACAGGAGAGGCAAACTTTACAGAAATCGGAAAACTCTTTGCCAAGGACTGTAGCAAGAATATCCTGCTGTATGTACACAAAAGCCTAAAATAAAAGATCAACAGACAGTTGTCTCAAAATCAAAAAAGATGCTCAAGGGTGTGGATGAAGCTCTCTACATTTGAATCCAAGACTGGAGAAGGATGCACATTTAAATCTTCCGATTTTGAGAATCAAGGCGATGGAATTGGCCCACGCACTAAGTCACCATTTTGTACCACCCAACGGCTGGTTGTAACGACCGTTGTAACCTCGAATTAACTGCCCACTTTTCTTGTCATCCGAGGACCTGCACTTAGGCGGAGACCACTGTATATATATGTTTCTTTAATCTACTCTGATTTTCTTTCTATATTTTGCCATGAAAGGCCAATCTCACTTATCCCTTTTTTCTTAAACTATCAAAAATGACTTAATGTGACTGCTTCAAATTGGTAAAACAAAATTTAAAATATGTCGAGGAATACAATTCATGTGGTGGTTTACTTGAAAGGAAGTATTAGCCTAAATGAATGTCACATGGTGATGCAGCACTTAACTTAACAATTTAGTGGCGCTAAAAAATTTCACAGCAGCCTACCTACACTGTTTTGTGTATTGTGTAGTGGTATGGGTCAAGGACGAGACGAGCACAAAAACGTGTCATCCAAAATTCTAGAATCTAGCCTATATTTTGATGACCTGTTTTGTAGGATAGACTTTCATTGTTTGTATAGATTCTAAAAATTAAATTCCATCATCTAGAAGAGTCTAGATCTAGACTATAATTAGAATGTAGAATGTATTTATACTGTCTACACCTATTATGGGCCTACATAGGCTACATCACCACTCTGTGACAATGAATTCTACAGTTAATTGCTTCATCATCACTCTGTGCCAATCAATCAACGCTGCCTAGAATAAATGCTATCTATTAGAAAAGAAATCAATCAAGGATGCACACCTGTAGTTAGATGAGCTTGAAAATTGCAATGAGGGGATCATCAAGCAGCTGCGCTTTTCTCTTGAATAGCCTTTAGATGGATTCACATGAGTATGAAGAATTCTTTTCACAACTGTCTTCTGATGGACATTGAAAGGTAACTGTGCATGATGTGCTGCACAGCCTAGCATCCTTCCACCATCAGCTATTAGTGAGGATGAACGAACAACAGCAGATGTTCCTCTCCACATACTCATCAAGGGAAAACAATAGTGTCCTCTCATCTTCACTAACTTTTTCGACTGGCAAATGGATTTACGATTTAATAATCCTCCTAATTCTGATTGAAGGAGCAAGCAGTAGAATCACAATCTAGGGACTCATTACCGACAGCGGTCCCCAAGGGGTGTGTCAGTGTGTCGAGATTTGATACCCCCCCAAAAAAAAGAAGGATAAGAAGCCAAAAGTTATGATAATGAAATACGGTTAAATGTTGATATGGAGGAAATACAGGGATGGTTACAATGTTATTGTTTGGGTTAGGGTTAGGGTTAGAGTTAGGGTTAGGGTGGAGAGGCGGGGGGTTTTAGGGGGGCTGCTAATTTCTGTTTTCGAATAAAAACAAAAAAAATGTTTATAAAAATCTGGCATTCAAAATGGCTGCCATGTAAACAAAACGGACAGGGACCGCTGTCGGTAACGAGTCCCCACAATCTATAGATCTATGTGTAGGGCCTACAGTTTACGATATTATTATTATTGTGGTCATCCCCCAATAAACAAATTATCTTAGATGAACACAATCCCTGTAACTGTAAAAACCTGCATTTTGGACAAAAAAGAAATACAAACACTAACTAGATCTAGATCTAGATCTATAAATAATCAGTCACTGTGCCCCTATAAGTATAAGCTAGATCTAGATTCTAGATTGAGTACTTGAAATCAAAGAACCTGGTACAGATGTTATCTTTCTTGGTGTTATTAAATTATTATTGATCATGATAGACCCTAATGATGAGAAAGAAGGGCTTGACTTTGACATACATCTGGCACCTGTTGTTTATTGACCTAGATAGCCTCTATAGGCCTAGAGTCTGGCTTGAGTGATGTAGTTAATGGCCACCCTAGCCCTAAGAGCATCTGACTCTATCGGCCTTCTGAACGTATTAGCTGACAATGTATAGAGCTAGATCTAGATATCTAGATCAAATGGTCACTTCTTAAGGAAGACACTTTTTTTCTATTATTTATAGCAAGAGAAATTATGTTACTTTACTCCAAACTGTTTCAGAGAAAAACGTCATAGAAAATGTGAGGGGGCCTCTTATTTATACGGTGACCACCAAGCGTATCACCACTCTAGATCAATTTTCATGAATAAAAAGTCATGCTTTTATACATTGTAACATCTGGTGCGTGTATTTTAATATCATCAAAGGCATTGCAGACTGAGTCACATTTGCGCGATTGCAAAAGTCCTCTTAGATTATATATGAGGCTACAGTCATAATTGGAAGAAGAAGAAGATGGCCCGAGATTTGAGGCCTAGAAATCTAGATCTACTCACAGACCCTAGAACTAGATTAGACGCTGTAGGCCTAGATCTAATCTATCTGTTCTACCACAATCTAGAAATCTAGACTAGATCTAGGCTAATCTAGATTATCAGGCCTTGCAAGGCCTATTGTCTGTGGTTCTAGCCTACTTTCTTTTATGCTACTATTACTAATGACGCTCAGAGAGTAGCATGCTAGTTTAGCAGTGGTCAAGTTTACCTTACTTATTCTATTTAGATCTAGGCTACATACTAGGCCTAGCCTAGCCTAATGTCACACTCACACTAGGCCTAGCCTACTCATAGTCAGAGTCATATGCCTAGTGTGAAAATTGATTCATTCATAATTCATAATACAATTAATACGCGAGTAGAGTAGCCTAATCTAGATCTAGTGTTCATAGAGATAGGGCAACTCCTGGGTAGACAAACAAAAGTTTGAAAACACTAGATCTGCCGGGTAGGCTAGGGGGGGGGGGGACACACACAAAGACCAAAAAAAATAAATGTGACTGCTAAACGTCAGGTTTGATCAAGAGAATTAAAGTCGACTCAAGACCTAGGCCTAAGTCATAGCCTATACTAGGTTGAACTTACTTGGTGGACTCTGGCACTGTTTCGCTTGTACCGGCCGGCATTGTGGTTTTCCGTACTCACTTTCACACTAAAGACTGTAGGTCTATCAGTGATCAGTGGATCTACATCTAGATCTAGACGTCTAGGCCTAGTTGTAAGGCTTCGGTTGTCTTAAGGTTTAGACAACGCTTAAACTTAAAGGTCCACCCTGGGTTTTATTTAAATCTAGGCCTAGTTATATAGAAGAATAACGGTGTGTTTGATAGAATAGAAGCGGGGAAAGTAGGCGTAGATTTGTAATCTGTTTGTGCTCTCCTCGGATCAGGCGAATCCGTCACATCGTACGATCGAATTCAAGATCGCGCGAGTCTTGCGAAGCAGTGGAATGATCGATAGCTAGGCCATCAGCTAGGCCTATCTAGTTGGGCAGCCAAGGCAAGCCCCCTGCTGAAGCCTAGGCCAGAGAGCTTCACTTGCATTTATTAAGCAATTTTTTTTAAGACCATGGAGAACGTCAATGTGTTCCTGGTCATTTTATCACAGAGGAAGTACACCCCTGGATATTTCCATTGGTGCCCACTAGGCTATTGCACTATTTTTCACGCGCGGGTGGGCTTTCCCGCTATAGGCCTAGCCCATAGATCTAATAATAAGAGTTGTTCGTGCGCAGGCCTCGAGCGTAGCCTTGAACCTAGACAAGCAGATCAGATTCATTGCACTTCTCTCTCTCTCTCTCTCTCTCTCTCTCTCTCTCTCTCTCTCTCTCTCTCTCTGTCTCTGTCTGTGTTTGTGTGTGTGTGTCTCTCTCTGTCTCTGTCTTTGTCTGTCTGTCTCTCTGATTTTCTGTCTCT
>JAUELK010071386.1:0-12640 GCA_031471215.1 Gastropteron pacificum | reverse complement strand
AATTCGGCCAAGTTTCAGCGGAATCCGTTACAACATTTTCTCGGCTCGATTAAACACTTCAAAATTGTCATCCTTTACCATCCGCTTGCACACGTTCAGATAGACGTTTCCTCTCATTGAATCCGAAATTTCAAGGCAATCCGTCCAGGATTAATCGCGGACGGTCGGTTTGAAGACACCAACCGGCGATTTTTTGGTGTGTCACGAAGTAGATGGCGCAGCGGGGAACGATTTTCGGACCGTTTTTTTCGTCCGAGTGGGATTGCTAGGTTATAAGTAATGAGTGACCTGCTTTTTCATTGTTGTTTCTTTTACTTTTATTACTTTTGATTTTAACATGGTATTATTATTCGTTCGCAGATGATATTGAATGTTAGAGAATTCAGTCATTGTAGAGGGAATCAGATTCACTAGTATTCTAATTCTATGTTTGACCACTCAAACATTTTTTATTTTCTTGTTTGTTTGGGGACAACATAGAATTCATTCCTTGTCAAGTAGAGATGAGAATTAGATTTGCAAAAACAATAAAGATGCTGAACACTGTAATTCTGTGATAATCTTTAAAAGATCTCTTAAGACCTACTTATACAATGATTTTGAGTATTGATCTATACCACCCACATGTGTGTTTGTGAGTGTGTGTGTGAGTGTACATAATAATATGTGTTTTATCTTATTTACATAATATGTAATTTTATGTTCATCCTCTACTAAGTGAAAATGTTCATGCATTTTAGTATTTTTAGACTGATTTTTATATTCAAGTGTAAAGTGTTTTGGAATATTGTTGTTTATGGAAAACAATCAAATAAAGTTATTATTATTATTATTATTATCAATGTAAGGTTGTCGTCTTGTTTGTCTAGGTACATGATAGAGAACAAAGTGGCAGTTGATGAGCCCAGTATGAATGAACTAGGAGCCCATCCTATCCACTGGGCCTGCGTCAATGGGCACATTGCAGTGGTGGACATCCTCTCTCAGGTTTGTACTACTCTAGGACTGTTGGTGCAAAGAATATCGTGACTATTCATTCAGATTTGATTGAGACAGAGATCCTTCTGTGGTCACGGGTTGAGGGGCTATCCTTTTACCGCCCCTTTCCAGGCGAGTTAGTATTAATGACCCTGAACCGTGCAAGATCCAGGATGAATAAAGACATGACTCACAACCAGCCAATGCTCATTTTGAAAAGCAGAGCACACCATGGAGGGGGGGGGGGGGTGGGGGGGTGATAAAATTGTAGGTAGCATATAGCTTTCTAAGTAATTTATGCCATTCACATATTTTTGTTGCTGTTTCTATAAAAGGCTGGAGTAGACCTGGATGTTACTGACAACAAGAGCTGCACCCCCTTGATTGTTGCGGCCCAGTATGGTCAGACCATGCTTGCAGGCTACCTCATGGGCAAAGGGGCTCGTCTACAGCTGACAGACAAGGATGGAGACAACGCTCTGCATTGGGCTGCATTTAAAGGTAGTAGTAATAACAATGAATATAATGCTTATTTGTAAATCGTATGCACTAGACATTATTTTGGTCAAAATTAAGCAATGCTTCTCTGCTTTGATGATCACAATTTTTGTAATGCTTCTAAGTTACAAGTAGAATTGTTTAAAAATATGTTTTCTTTTTCTTGATTTTAAGTATGAAGTGTGCTATTGAGCTAATTTCTCATGAATTTGAAGTTGATTCCCTTTATGTTTTGATAGCTTGTGTCATGTTTTAGTAGTGTCGTGATAGAAATGGAACGTTCTTTTTACTTTGATTACGTCATTCTTTCAATTAATTGACAATTCTTGATGATTACAAACTTTTCTGTTTCCAAATAGGTCAAAGTGAGTTGATGCGACTGCTGATCTACTCTGGCTTCAACCCTCGTCAGAGAGATACTTTTGGTCAGACAGCCCTTCACCTGGCTTGTATCAACGGAAACCTAACAGCAGTGCAGGAACTCTGTGAACAGGTGGGTGTGTTTCAGTTTCTACAATTCTTTGTTGTTATCTTCCTTTTAATTACTTATTTCTTGATGCTCCTCTGCCCTTTTTCTTCAATTTTTACTTTTTTAAGCCCTTTGTGCAGTGTATAAATTTGTTAAGATGTTAGAGCCTGTGCTGCCATTTTTCGAAAGTGTGCATGCCAGCTCATACATGTACACAGCAGTGCCTGTATGATTGATCATATTTTTGTGAATTAGCTTCCTGATTTTAGTTTACCGTGAAAGTTTAGAGAGACAAAGACGTAGGGCGAGAGAGAGAATGTCCTTGTAGAAAACTCTTCCACTCCTACCAATAGAGGACAAGTTTGATTATTAAACAAAATAGAATTTAAAAAAGCAACAAAAACTGAAAGCTTCAATCAATGAACTTGTGAGAAACTTCATCTTCCTGATATTTTCTGTAAGCTTCCTGACAAACTTGAAATCAGTAACTTGTTTTGTCTTATCTGTAGCATGGATTAAGCATTCATTCAAAGTCCTAAAATAAGAAGCTTTTCTCATGTGACTCTGGCTATATGAACAATGTGGCTTGCAGGATGACATGGACATTGACCAAGCCGACAAGAATGGAAAGACTCCCTTTATGCTTGCCACGGGCCGCAAGCACGACTCCATCGTGAGCTATCTGAAGAAAGAGGTGCAGTCCAGAAACAGCCTCATCCCTAGGATAGACTGCTGGTGAGATCCTTTCTTTGGTCATTAGAACCTTACTTTGGCATCACTGCTTTGTGGTCAATGTTCATTTGTTTTACTTAGTGAACGACAACACTGTATTTGGATGCATGGAGTTGCATCTTCCTGATGTAAAGTAAATTTAAGAATTATGGTATTGGCTACAGTGATATGGATTTGGAGTAACTTATTCCATACGATACTCTATGTCACTTCTCGTGTTGTACTAGAATATTTAATTGGACAATTTTTTCTTATATTTTGTTTAAGGAAAAATCATATATGTTTATGTGTTGAAAAACAAATGATAAGCAAATTGATTTAAAAGATAAAGAGAGTTAATACCTTTTACGAAAACTTATTTTAATTGTATTTCAGGGCAATTGTGTTTGGACCTCCAGGCAACAGCAAAGCTGCTCTATTGTTCTTCTTTGTCAACATTGTGGTGTGGGGCTATCCCATGTACATATACAAGGTAGTATAAGTATTTCCTTCTTGAGACATTGTAAAAGGTTTTTCCCCCCCCCCCCCCCCCCCCCGTAGTTTAAATGCTGAGACAGCATTTAATTTGTTAGACATTGTTTGTTAGGAAGAACAATATTTTGTTATTTTGTTAATTACAGTGCTGATGTATGAACCTATCAATTGAATCAGTTTTCAAGTACAACCTTTTAAAACGATAATCTCATGACATGCTTCTATACCTGCTCATTCAATACATCCTGCTTAGCAACAACTACTACATAATAATAATAGTAATAATATGAGCATTTATAATGCACTTTCCCTGGATAGCTCAAAGCGTTGCAACATTGACAACTATGAATATTTCTATGCACATCAATATCCAAATCATAGTAAGATGTTCGTTCCCCTGATTGATCTATGCTAAGATGGAAACAATTTAGGATTAGCCGAGAGCACAACATACTGTTTCTTTATTATGAAGTAGACTTTTTCAAAGTTCAGTGTTTTCTTTGTCAAATAAGGCAGAGTGAACTATCTGAGTAAACAAAAACCAGGAAAGTTGCACAGATGTGAAGAAAGCAACAATTGAAAATTTAACAAAATTGTATTCCCCCCCCCCCCCCACCTCCCCCAAGTGCTTGCCATTAACCTGGTACGACCTTCAATTCCTTCACATTCTGTTCATCGTCATCAACGTCATCATGTGGATCTGCCTATACCATGCCAACACCATTGACCCAGGTTTTCTGGCGAGAAATATACCGGAATATGATCTAGCTATAAAACAGGTAAGCATCGCTAGTGCTAGTGTTCTAGTTTAGCATTCCATTGATTCTCATCATATGGCACTTTTTGCTTTTCTCCTCAATGAATAAACTGGGACAGTTAATTCATTTTCCCCTTAAAGTCAAGCTTTTGTTATATATAATATATATAAACAGCTGAATTTAAAACAAGTATTCAACATAATAATACATGAATGAATAGGTAAATGAAAACAAGACAAACACACATACACAAAAGAATAAATCAATCAACCATGAAATACATGAATAGATAAACAGATACAAACACTAAGACAAATTTCCCTGAGAGTGGATGAATGCAGCATACAATGCAACAACAAATCTTTTATAGATGAAAGGAATAAGCCAGATCCTCTCCGCAGGTTGCCCATTTTGACGAGTGGAAGCAAGGGCAGAACCCCCTGTCTCGGCTGTGCCACACGTGTCGGACGGTGAAGCCTCTGAGAGCCAAGCATTGTCGCGTCTGTAACCGCTGCGTGCGCGAGTTTGACCACCACTGCCCCTACATACACAACTGTGTAGGATATCACAACAGGTGAGTTGCCACAGGGGGATAGGAAATTCAAGTTGAAGAAAAAATGTCTCATTTTTTTTCTCAATCACTTTGAAGACTCCTCCTTCTCCAAGCTCCCTTTTTCTTTCCCTCTTTGTCATCTTACTTCTCATTCTGCCACATCCAGCATTTCCCCATCTTTTAAAAGTAGATCACAATCTCGTCTACCTTTTTTTATGTTCTGATTTATTTTACTTCCCTCTTTGCCCCTTCCAACATTTCCCCATTTTACTCAAAGATCCTTGGGATTTTTTGGGTACATTTTGTTGTTTTTAAGTGTCATTCCCATTCTAGTAATACAAAAAAAAGTGTTTAACCTTTCCATAGCTAAAGATAAATGAGAAAATAGAGTTGAACATTCCAACGTATATTGTGTTACGCACTTAAAATGTGATTGGTATTTTTTGAAAGCCAGATAGATAGTCTTAAAATGTGTTTTCCTTTTTAGATATTGCTTTTTTATTATTTTTATTTTCTTCCCCATTATTTCTTGTTAGTTCAGAATTCAGGAAACAAGAAATCAACCCACATTTATACAGAATAACATGTACAATTATTCTTTTGATGCGATGACAAAAGCATTTTAAAAAAAAGTTTGAAGACTACAATAGCGCTGTAACGTTTTACACTAGATATGTTAGTAACAATATGTGCTGCATTGAAATTGCATGTTTTATGTTGTGTGTAAGTTCTGTGTTGTTGTTGTTTGTTATGGTGTTGAATGCTTGGTGCACTGAAGTATGGTATGTCCAGCATGGTGGTGAAGGAAAGTTCTACTTCTCATCTCTCTCTCTATTTGTGAAGCTTTTCTATTAACTATTACAAGTTAAAGTCATTTTTCTTTTCTGTTAAATCTACAAGGCAATAGAAAGTTTCAGTAGTTAAAAAAATGAAAATATTACGTTTCATTTTTGATGAATTAAAAAAAAAGAAGAAGTTTCTAACACACATTTTGTTCAAAACTGAGTGTAATGAGGACATTGTGGAGGCAGGTATCATTTTGTTGTTGTCATTTTCATTTTGAAAAAAAAAGACTGCATACAAACAAAGCCTTTTCAGTTTTGTTTTCATTAATTGAAAGCCTTCTTGAAGACTTGAAGGCAACACATAAAAAAACACGACTTGAAGCAAAGCCAAAATGCTACGATAACTGTTTCATGCCATCATTTTGTTGTGCAAAAATAAAGTTGACAGATACACATTGACAATTTCATAAGACAGTTTCTTTCCTGAAAGTTTGAAACATGTTTCTCTGCACTGTTTACTGGAGAGTCTACTGTGTAGCCAGCATCCACCCCAGACCTATCAATGTTGTCAACTAACCCTTTCCCATTCTGTCAATGCATGTTGTCTGGGGCTAAGAGGGTCATCTCTGTGATGTCTAGAAATATGATGGTCAGAAGGTGATGTTACCAGCTTCTCAAGAAAAAGCTGTTATTTTTGTTTCCTGGTGTCTTTATTGAATTGTTACCAACCCAGTGTGATTGGTCTTATTGCTTGGAACAATTTGGCCTGGCTGGTTTCATTTTGTTTGGAGGTTTCGAAGCAATTCCTTTTTTTCTCCTACTGTTCATTGCTTTATATGGTTCTATCTGTTGCATGACGCCTTATTACTCAACAGTCGTAAAATATGTAGTTAATTAAAGGAGGCTTTTTGGTTCTAGCAGTATGTACTGAATGTGGTATAAAATTGTGTCTAATTTGATATTTTAAAATGTCCTCCATAACAGCTCATTGAGACACCTTCTGATATTGTTCCTCTTGTTATTAAGTGAAAAGTATCCTTGGCAAAGATATATGCGTCTCAGATTTCTGCCATTCCAGTAACAAAAGGTATGCTACTGATTGAAGCCTTTTTTTTTTGATTCTTAAAATGTATTCCATTTGAATCTTCCCACACAAATTCAAGAGCTGACAATGTTTTACCCCTTGTGACCATATCAAATCAGTTAAGTTGTCATACCCTTCATAGTCTTGCATGTCAGCATCATTTCCACTTTCAAATAATCTCTTTATTTCTCTGCTTCTTTTATTCCTCTCGATGCAATTACATTTATCTAAGAGCCTGTCTTGCTTAAAAGTTTCAAAGTTCTTCTGTTTAAGTTTAAGGATATTTCAGTATTCCTAACCATATTTGAAGTAAACTTTTTTAAACAAGCATAGATGGATTGCATACTCAACTTGAAATCAAGTTGTATACTAGAAATCTATGTAATTGAAAAGAACTTGTTTGTTGTTAAGTTAAACTTTTAGCATATTTGACAAGTTCAGAGCCGAGGGTCGCACAACCAAGCACAACAGGTATTGCTTCGCTTCCAATCACTCTGTTCATTTCGCCATGCCTGCATCCCTCTCATATGGTCCTGCATCCCTCTCATATGTTCCATTCTCCTTCAATTGATACTTTCCTGCTTTGTTTCATCTCAATCTGCAATCATTGCTTCCTGCATTCAGTGCACTATTCTACAATATCATGTTGTATGCTGAGCTTTTTGTAATAATAATAATAGTATCAGTGTCATCTTCTTTCTCTTTGAGTAGCTCTTCTGTCATCCACAGTCATGTCCTAGTCTATTGGTGACAATGATAGCTGATGTGTGTAGCACATTTTCCAGTCCATCGTCTAGCTCAACATGCTTTACAGCATTAGCTCATTCATGTTTATTTTGTCTCAAAATTATGTCATAGATAATTCTTAGTCACTTGGTGACATGAATATCTATCTCAAATGTTCATGTTAAAAAAGTAAAAACATTTTATCTTTTTTTTTCATGATGTGCTGTCTTGATGATTCACATCACCAAGATGAGTCTGTAGTCACTGCTTATATCACAGAGAAAAGTTGAGTGTGTATGAGGATGCTGTTTGAATGGAAGAAGTAACGACTGTGGTGGTTAAGGAGACTGAAAACTGTAAATTCAAACCTGACTCATCAACACAGTCCCTCATTGATAAACCCACCAATCTGTAGTCTAACCGCCCTTCCCCTGTGTCCCCCTATCTCTCTGTTTGTCGTGTGCCGTAGGGTGTGGTTCCTGGCCTTTCTCCTCACTCTGAGTGTGCTGGCCGTCTTATCCAACTTCTTCACCTATCACATCCTCTTCAACATCGAGTGGGACTGGCTCGTTGCCGTCGGGGGTGCAGAAATTGCACTCTTCTCCTTCATCACAGCCTTCATTGTCTTCATGTCGGTAAGGCAACAGGGGACATTTTGATTTCCAGGATTATGTAGTACCATTCAGTGGAGTAGAATGAGGGACATTTAAAAAAAAAGTTAAATTCAATATTTTTTTTGTGTCTGATACATTTTGATTGTTTTGTTAATTAATTTTTTGGGGAATTCCTTTTTGTTTTCAGTAGAAATTTCATTTTGTAATCATATGATTAAATAGAACAATTATCAAGCTGAAAAGAAAAAGAAAATTGTTGAATTCAAGTCGAGCCTATTGTGTCCCAAGGGAGACAAGTTGAAGAGGTGAGTGGACCTTTTTTTATTGACACTTTTTGCCAACCAAGATGAGCAAGGTGGGTAGCTGTGTTTGTTGCCTTCATGTTTATACTCATATGTGCCTTTGCAATAGAGGGAATTAAACTAGGACTTGTCTTGCTCCATTACGCTCTTCTGCTGCTCTTGTTGTCTACTGGGGCTAGTGTCTCCAAAATCATATATTACTTTGGAAGCTGAAATCTTCACTCTAGGCAGAAACGTCTTCCAATATTTGGCCCCGGACAGCTGTTCATGTGTTTATTTGATTCCAATGTTCTGTATCTCTAACACTTTTTTTATAGACGTGTGTTCATTGTCTTCTTCAACATATTCTTCTTTGTCATTTTAATCTATGGATTTGGTTTTATGGTTGATGCAGCAAGTACTTGCTTTGTTGGTCAGTGTCAGCAGAGCTTGCTGTCATTCGGAAATTGGTCTATTGTGGTTTCAAAGGCTTGAAAAGAATCGCCACAAAATGTTGATCGTAATTCTTCTTTTTTGTCTAGTATTTTTGCAAAGTGATTCAGTGGGTCTCAGTTTCGGCAAGTCATGTCTTTGTCATGGCACTTCTATTGGTCAATTGATTTTTGTTGTTCAAGCTATTTTGTCTGTGTTAAGCTTGGCCAGCTGTTTATGACTATATCACTAAAACGTATACCAGGTGTTGTTCTTTCTTTTTCTTTGTCATAGTCACCCATCGTTCAAACAATGAACTTTTTTTTTCAAGTGGGGTCCACAGGTTTTTTTTGTACTGGTGTTGAAATAATGTTTTGGAAATTTTTCTTGCAAGAGTGAATTGAGAAAAAAATGGATACAAAATCAATCAATATTCTTTGACAAATTTTTCTGAATGTTTCAACCAAGCATGAAAGATTGTTTTCCCTTTTCTTTCTTTTTTTTAAAATATATATTTTTTAGAACTTCCTTCACCAGAGAGAAAAGAGACAGACAGATTGATTGAGAGGTAGAGAGAGAGAGAGAGTCAGACTGACAGACAGACACATAGATGAGAGATGCAGAGTAAAAGAATGTTTGTGTGTGACTGCTGGTGTGTCCATGTACTGAGCACTGGGGTTGTGTGAACATTGCAGTCTCTTGAAAATGACATTATGTAGTGTGTGACAGCATCACTCGCTTTATTTAAGCTGAAACATCTCAATATTTGTGTTTCCTTACGCAAGGTATTAACTCGAGATGTGAGAGCACACACAATGAAAAAAAAGAAAAACGATCAGACCTTTGATACAATTGATATCGTTTAGATACGGTGTCCTAAGTAGGCCTACATGATCTATCTTGTTTGTTTTGTTTCTTGTATCATGTCTTCTGTGCTTTTGAGTTTTGTTTCGTATTGCACATTATATGTACTGTTTGTCCAAGCTCAAAATGAGTTGTGTTGTATTTGAAAAAATAACCCTGTCTGTTGTTGTGAGCGTGCTGTTGGAATCCTGGGTACATTTTTCAGAGTATCCTTCACGGGTGTTTGTGTGTGCATGAGCCTGATGGGGATCCAGACGTTCTACTTCAGCTACTTCACCCTGGCCCTTGAGGAGTGGACGTGGTACCGGGTAGACTACTTGTTACCCCTGGGCCTGTCGGCTTTATTTCTCTTCATCGCTGTCATGATTGCAGAGACTGCTGTAAGTACTGTGTGGCCTGGAGTGTCCGTCCTGCTCTTGGTGCTGAAACTTGTCTTCTTTTTCTGTTTTTGTTTGCTGTTCACTTATTGTGGTACAAAACACTAACTACTTTACTCTAGCACTTGAGGAGTGGACCTAGTACTGCATAGACTACATAGTCATAGTGCCCTAGGGCCTGTCTGCCATATTTCTCTTTATTGTCATCATGATTGTAGTCACGGCTGTAATTTCATTGTCTTTGTTCACTTATTGCTGTACAAATCTATACAATGGAACTTGAGAGCTGAAGTATCTGATGCAAAGCCATTACAAGTGAGTTGATTATTTAACTACAGAAATTCAAGAGCCATTCAGCAAGATTAAGTTACTTGGATACAGCTCAGGTATGTTCAATATTGGTTGGTCATTTTAGGTTCCTAATCTATTTTAAAAGTAGTGTGTTTCTTTGTTTTTTCAATATTTTTAAAATTATATTTATTATTGTAGCTGGTTGGGTTTTTTGTTTTGTTTTAAAACATTGATAAATTATGTGAACAGCAAATATGCAAGTGAATTCAAGCATTTAAAAAGAAAGAAAAGAAACATCTAGGCCCATTTGATAATGTATTTCTATTGGATCTCTTTTGTCATAAGTACGAATTTTGAAAATGGAAAAGTCAAATACCTTCTATTTCATATTCTTTTTTTGTCAATTTAGTTATTTATATAAGCAATTACCATAGTAACGGTAGGGTCAGAATGGTTTAAAGATATGTTCACTGGCTTCCCTACTCCATTGTGTCGCAAGTTGAAGTATTTATTGAGCATTATCGTTTTCTCTTGAAAGGAAGAAAAGCTCAAGAGGCTATATCAATATGCATGTTACTCACCTTCGCCCTTCATTAATTCTCACCCACTCTAACAGATCGTGAATGCCGCTCGCAATCTGACCACCAACGAGCGCATCAACAAGAAGCGGTACGACTACTTGAAAGACGGACGTGGCGCCTTCCACAACCCATTTGACAAGGGGATCAAGAACAACCTCTCAGAATTCCTGCACCTCAAAGCTAGCCCCAGGGAGGACGAAGTCCATCTGCTTGGCGTGCATGTGGTCTGAGAGAGATTGTGTCCAAGTTTTTGATACGCTGGACAAGAAAGAATGAATGGATTCATACCTCTCGGGGAACAAAGGGACGCAACGCAGCATTGCTCCTCTTCCAGCAAACTCTCCAATTTATCTGGTCCTCTTTAGCTAGCTCAGCCTATCCCATGTTGTTCTAATGGCAAGAGTATTTATGTCATGTATTTGTACCCTGACTATGTGTGTGTGCGTGTGCATGCTAGGGAAAAATGAGTGACTGTGAATGGCTTTATAAATCTTTGTGTACACATGTTTGAGTATTTATGTCATGTATTGGTACCTTTACTGTGTGTGTGTGTGTGGAGCAATGGGTTATTTGAGTGACTGCATGGCTGTATATATATATATCTTTGTATACATATATGCATTGGGTTATTGGAAGTGAAGTGAAATGCTGAGGGGTTTGAAGGGATGTTTTTTTGGTGTCAACTTGATGTCTAGGGTTTTTGAACATGGCCACATGTTATGATATTCTACCCCTGGCTGTTGTAATGACTCTTAACTCAAACATTGGGGTTCTGTGTGATGATTCCACATGTTTTTATTCATATTTTGTACCAATAGGGCCTACTACTTGATAATCACCTACCAACCTTTTTTTTTAAAAAGCTATTGAAAGTGAAGATGGTACAGGGGTTCTTTCCCTTACCCTGCTCATCTCATAGAAAAGTCACTGTATTTGGTATTAATCAGAGCAGCCAGCCCATGACTGAAAATAATCTATGTTGTCTCTGTTAAGATAACTAAATGAATGTGTAAATGAGTACGCATTCCGAAGTCTTCAGAAAGCAAAATGTTGATAGCAGTGAACGGGATAGCACTAAGATGTGTTTGAAAGATACCAATTTGAAAATGGGATGAAGAAAAAAATGTGTGTGTGTATATGTGCATACATGTTTGTGGGTATGACATATATAAATGAATTGCTATTTATATATCTACATACTTAAGCCAGACATCTTCAGGCCAACATGCAATCTTTACAACTTGGTACAGATTTCTTTGCAACTCAATCAGAGGCCACCTTTTTGCTGTACATCCTCTCTTCGTGTACTCACATATTATTTCCTTTTTCTTTTTTAAACTACAGGTTCTTTTTTGTAATTATTTTATTTTCGTTTTTAAACTCCCTCATATCAAAAGAGGTGATACTGCTTTTCAAATAACTCGTTCGCCATTCATTTCACACAGTGCATCCTTGACATGGTTGTGGAGTTATGATCTGCTCAATGTGGAATTTACCTCAAACTGATAGCATTGTTTTGGTAGATCTTTCCATGCAATGTCCACTGCTCATGTCTATACGCCCACCCATCCTCTTCATTCTTCTTGTTTGCCTTCATTGTCTAAACAGTCTTCTTATTCTCCTTCATTTTCCAGACATTCTACTGTGTCTCACTTGTTTTTACTCTCCAGACAATAATTTGAGATAAAACAATATGCATGAAACCCGTTCTACTAAGTATTATTATGGTATAAGAGGAGACAGGAAGCTAATTGATTCTTTTTCTGTCCTTAGAGACCAAATCTGTAACACTGAATTCTTTCTGTTGATGAAAAGTTTTTCTAATTCACTGTTCAGTCTTCCAATGTGCTTGAAGAGAAGAAAGAAAAGTTCTATTACTATTTCTTTGCTCATTGAATCTTTTGTTTCAATTCTGTTTTTCCACCTGGTTGAAAGTTCATTTAGAGGTGGTTCTTTGCTATTTCTATAATTTGCCTTTGATACTTTCTAGAAATGTTTACATCTTGAAACTTTACAAATTGTTGTATTTTAGATTGAACCAGACAACCCTGAACAACATCATGCATTGGACTTCAAACTGGGGACTCAGGGTCAATAAGAACAAGACCACTCACACCATCTTTTCCCTTGCTCACAAAATCTC
>JAUELK010071276.1:0-12646 GCA_031471215.1 Gastropteron pacificum | reverse complement strand
CTAGCTGCACTGTTTTGGAAGCGTTGGAGCTTTCCGATCATTCCATTGCTTAAGTTAACAAGAAGAGAATTGCAATAGTCTAGTCTTGAAAAAAGGAATGCAGATAATAATATGAGAGTTTAAGAGGAAAGCGCTGCTATGTGGCGACTGCGCGTTGGCTGCATCTTTAAGTTTAAGGATAGGGCAAGAACTACATGTACTATACTGAATAAAGTAGTCCTTGGGATAGGGTAAATAATACTTAATATTATAATCTTTCAGCGATTTTTTTTTTGTGCATAAAAGTACGTAAGTCTAGGACACACGATACCTTCTTCTTCCTCCTTGTAAGCGACCACAATCATCGAGCTGATTATTCTGTCACTATGAATAACCAAAATAGTAGAGACGCAACGAAAATGGGTAGATGGTTTGGCCAAGACTAAAAAATTATATATTTTTTTAAAAGCATTCTTCTTACGTACGGCTGCGCCAAAGCGGGCTGCCGGCTGTGACCTAGTGTCGTGAGGTCAACGGGTCAATCATATTGACCCCGTCATAACCCCCTGTGTTGTCAAAGAACCAATGGAGTCGCGCTGTGTATACTTCCGGGGAAACTCAATGTTTTGGTGAGGCCACGTACGGGCTAAAACGAAAATAGTTTAGGCTTGTGCTTCGTTAAAATGTTCTGAATCAGAATCACTCTGATAACAGAACAGACAGACAAGTGCAATGTTTCCACAGATTATGCAAAGTTAACTCGAACAGTTCTGTCCATAACGATTTGGAGAGATCTAATAGGAGGAAGGATGTACTCATACTCATGCACTCATACTCATGGGTTTAGTTTAGTTAGCTTAGGCTTTTAGGGCTGATCTAGATCTAGAATCTAGTAGTAGATCTAGACTAGATCTAGATTCTAGGTGTTTTGTAGGTGTTTTGTTTTTGTTTTAGATCTTAACTTCATCCTTTGATTTGATCTAGATCTAGTGGCCTGGAATCTAAGATCTATCGAGAGTCAAGTCTAGATCTAGCAGCAGCACATTGGAAGTATTTGCAGACGAAAGATCTACATTAGATTTGATAAAGATTCTAGAGAAGTTGTCCTTACTAACTGGATTTCCTCTCGACTTTTCTGTCTTGTATAAAGACCCTCTCATTCTCATCCAACTCGCAAGATGGAACAAAGATACAACACACGAAGCCCTGGTGAGCAAAATGAAATCAGTAAAAGTGCAGTTTAGCGTCGTGACTTTGGAATAGGCGACATCGGTTGGCGAATACCGAAAAACAATCTACCCTTAACTTATAGACTTAGACCTATACAGGCCTAACGCCCACCGCGATATTAATCAAGTAGGCCCTACTAGTATTACGGTATTGGTATTCACACGCCCTTGTCGCCCATTCAAGATGGCGGACTAGTAAACAATAGACGGCGCACATCCGACGACACTAAACTTCACTTTTACCATGAAATCATATCCTGCTGTTCTCATAAAGTTAACATCCATTGTCAGTGCCATGACTGTTAGTTAGCTTCTTCTAATGATGGAGCTAAGCCCATTTTATTCTTTCTTTGTAGATTCAGCAACTAGATCTACCAATGAAATGGCAAATGTCTACTGTTATATATTGTTATAGTATCAGGTTAACAATAGCCCAGTCGTGTACCTCACCGGTAAATATTAATGTTAAATTCCCTCATTCATTATTTGTAAACTTCAAATCTACGTCTTGATGTTTGATGTAGACTTGAGTTGGAATCAAGTGTGAATCAAAGTCAACAAACATATAATTGATGCTGAAGATTGAATAAACTGAGAAAACAAAATGTATGCACAATTACAATATCTCCATTTGTCTTTTTTCCTGCATGCATTAGATATCAGCAGAAAATGCAATTTAAAAAAAAAGAAATTATCAGTGTTAATTCTCATTTCTAGGCTACTTGAACGTTTTCTTTTTTTCTTCCACAGCTGTAAAAAGGCTCATGAAAGAGGCTCAAGAGCTGAGTGAACCAACAGATCAGTACTATGCTCAACCACTTGATGTAAGTTGTCACTATCAATCATCATCACATTTTCTTGCACCAATCTTTGATTCTGTTCATGGCCTCTGTAGACTGTAGGTTCTGTGACGTCAAAGTCTGATCATTTGTCCCAGCTAACAACCATTTACTACAATGTCTGATCAGGGTGCCCACAATGTAGGCCTACACTCATAATTTTGCAAATGGTAATGGATTCGAATCCTTGTATGTAGGAGGATTCTGGACATAGGTTAGTTATCAATGTAGGCAGTTCATGTAATGGCTATCCACCTCTGTTCTGTCATAGGTCTCACCACTCACATTAACCCAATTGTGTAGCTATGGTTGTAAAACCTAAACACATTTCTTCTGCCACAATAGTGCAAATGCCCAAAGGCTGCTGTGTAAGAAAGAAGAAGATAAGAAAATGAACTTCATTAACATCACATTTTCTTCAGTCATATGTGTTCACATGATATGATAAATATGAACTTGCTGTCACAGGACAATCTCTTTGAATGGCACTTCACTGTACGTGGCCCAGCAGATTCTGATTTCCAGAATGGCATCTATCATGGCCGGATCATCCTACCAGTTGACTACCCAATGAAGCCCCCGAGTATCATCTGGCTCACTGTGAGTATGCTTTGCCCTTTTTACATTGATAAGCATTAAGAGCACAGACACTACTTACAGGCGGGAGGGACACTTGGTTAATTTTGAATGGCCAGCCCCAGGGCGTCCTGTGTGTATAAACAACATATAGCGATACAAATGATAATAGGAAAGAATAAAGCTCACATGCTTTGAGAAAAGCGCTATTTAAATGCTATCTATTATTATTATTATTATTATACATGTATTACTATAAAAACTACCGTAGTAGGACCTACTCTAATTGTGAACGTTTTGTTTACCCAGCCCAATGGACGTTTTGAGACAAACAAGAAGATTTGTTTGAGTATTTCTGGCCACCACCCTGAGTCATGGCAACCTTCATGGTCAAGTGAGTAAAAATATGCTGTATGTTATTTCATCAGAAGCACATTTCATCTTAACTCAAACCATTTGTTTCAATCAGTCTTCCTCATATTTGAAAACACTTTGATTTCCTTTAAAGTCCAACACAAAGATTGTATTTCTTTGCTACATCATTGTAACTGTTTTATTACAAATACAAGCAGGTGGAGAAATTAAAACTATTGTTGATTTTATTTGTTTTTAATTGTTCTTTCAGTTCGGACTGCTCTCTTGGCCATCATTGGTTTCATGCCCACCCGGCCAGGAGGTGCGATTGGTTCTCTGGACTACAAGCCAGAGGAAAGGAAGGTTTTGGCTAAAAGGTAAGACCCAGGCTAGAACAAGTTGGATAGATGCAGGTCTTGTTGTCGGCTGACCAATTTTTCATTGTGTATGTTAAATCTTTACATATCCCCTCACCCATTATTAGTTAACGGTGCTTTGAAACTGTTTTGTACACATTGTAGATTCAGATTTCCTGTGTTACTTTTTAATTTTTCTTTTTTTTTCGTCTCAAAGCAGTTGACATAGTTTTTTTCTGCAATACTATGTAATATCTACTAAGTTAAGACATTTTTTGAAAGTGGAACAATTTTTAGGTGAATGTTTCCAACTTATTGACTTGACTCATTCCTCTTCGCTCCTTGGGGAGCATAGGGCCTCAACAGAAATCTTCCACTAGTGTTATGATTTCTTTCTGTCAAAGGTTTCTGTAAAAAACCTTCTTTTTTTTTACGGGATGTGGTTGTTAGCCCCATGCCCAACCCTCGTCACTTTATCCAGGCTTAGTACTGCCAGAATGCTCCCCGAAGGTCCCAATCATGTGGAGTTTCCAAACTTAGTGCCATTCTATTAATGTCCACAGGAGCAGAGAGTGGCAATGTCCCTCGTGTGGGGATATCAAAGTCATCCTCTTAGAACCCTCGGCAGAATCCAGTGCTGCCTCACAGGAAGCCAAGGACCTGGCAGCTCAAATCAACTTCCAGGTAGGCTTGAATCCTCTCTCACATATGTGTCACAGTGTTATAAAGTTATAAGAATAATGACAACTGATTTATATAGTGAATGTCCAGGCTTTTGGGTTGATTCAATGTGTATTATACAATGTGTCAAGAGAATTATTGTTTTACATGAAGGAGGTGAGATTTTCATTGTTGCTAGCTAAGGCTAAATTAAGTAATTTCAAGGTTTCTTGTCTTTGTCCTCCCCTTTTTCTCTCTTTCTTTTTTCTTTTTATCCCGTGCCTCATATTCTAGTCAATTGGTTGACCCCGGCTGGTTAATGAGTGTTTAGATATGTTAGTCCACTGAATTCCTTACACATGTTCATCGAACATATATGTGGTTTGTTATTCATATTGAGTACAATATTTTATGATTGTGGGGATGTATCTATCTCTCCTTTCTCTGTCATTAGTCTCTCATGCTCAATGAAGATGTAATTCAATTTTCCAACTTCAGTGTAGGTCTATCTCTCTATGTACCAATTCCTATCTCTCACTCAAGTTCTATGGGAAGTATAAATCTTTCCAATTTTTTTATTTCACTCAACCTCCAGGGTGAGCGGTCAAAGAGTAAAGAAGAGAGCCCCGGCCAGGGTAGCTCACCCACCACACCCACTGCTGATGTCCCTGCGTCCACCCCGCTCACCACCCAGCCTGGCACCACCGCCACCCCCACAGTATCAGAGAGCACCCCAACACCCCCTGCACCGGCCACCCCTCTGCCTGCCCAAGCCTTCCCTGGCATGCCTCCGCACCCGTTCATGCCTTGGGTTGGTCCGATCACACCTCCGCCAGCCTCGTACATGTCTGGGGTTCAAGGCTCCACGCAGCAGAGTATGGTCTCCATGATGCCCAGGTTTCCTTTCCCACCCAGCCACTACCCTGCAGGCTTCATGCCTCCCCCTTTCTACCCCCCAGGGTTTGGTCTACCCCCAGGTATGGGCGGCCTACCTTACCCCTACCCCCCTCCAAACTTTCAAACTACTGCTCCCACTACTAGTACAACTACCACCCAAGCTGGGGGTGCATCTAGACCGAGACAAACCTCTGCCCCAACCTACACACGTACACCTATGACCACCATGCAGAGGAGTCCAACCACAGAATTAGCGGCAAGACCTTCTCTGCCACCTGTCTCGTCAGCCGATGCTGCAGTACGGCGCACTATGATGGCTGAACTCCTTGAGAACGTCAAGCGTGTCGGCTCAGACAACCAAGTTGATAGTTCTTCAGAGAACCAATCGGAAACCTCAAAAGCATCAGAGGCTGTAGGCGGGGTAGCGGAGGACAATGAAAACAACGTCCAGGAAGATCTGATGGGAGACATGAGTAGTGAGCAGTCCAAATTTGTGAAGAAGACCTCCCAGGCGACTGACCTCTCCGCTCCAAGTGACCTGGAAGCGGATGACAACAGCGAGCGCGATGCGCCTCCCATTTCAGAGGCAGAACAGAGGTCTCTGTTAGACAAGAGCATCAGTGGGTCCACCTCGGGGTTGGACCGCCGTCGCAGGACAACTCCCAGTCCAAACATGGGCCTGCGTCAGCGCCAGTCAGCCACGGCCAGAGTCCAGCCGGACATCCCAGACAGCGGGGCTACACTGGCTGCGGGCGGAGGCTCAGACAGGCGGCAGAGAATCGAGGCAGCCTCAGGGGACACCAGGCCATGGAGGCAAGAACGCCTCAACCTCGCCGCCAACCGTTCGGCTGCCCGCCAGAGAGAGCTGGTGAATGAGGTCACCACGCAGAATTCTCCCTTCGACTTGTCTTTCGTGATAATGGTTTTCTTGAGCGTGGGCGCAGTAATCATCTTGATCAACCGGCTGAGAATTCATATAGACTGGAGCAATCTATTCGACGACTTCATGCCGTGACGTATTCAATAGATGCTGGCAAAACGAGATTTTGAAGAAAAAAACTATAGCACATTTTTACCATGTGCATGTTCGTTCATAAAACCTTGGTGCAGACTGGTGGCGGAAAACGGGTTACCCTTTCAACAGAAATGAAAAAAAGAAATCATCACTTTGTTCAAATTATCCTAAAAATGCCAACATCAATGAAAGCCTTTTGTAATCCACCATTTATTGTCTGTGATTTGGGTCTGCCTGTGCAATAATGTATTTTATGTTGGAACATACATTTGCATGAGTTGACTGAAAGTGAAAGAAAGGATTATCTCCCAGGATCCCATTTATTCTTTTTTTGTTTTCTTCTTAAGTATTTTTTTCCTCCGAGCTTTGATTGTTTCCATGCCTCATCACGTTGGAACACAAGTTGGCAAGAATTGTTATAAAGAAAACAGCAATTAATGGTTTCTTGTTTGCTTGGGTTGTTGTTGGGGTTGGTTTTTTTTTTGGGGGGGGTCTTTTTAAAGCCTTTGTTCCTGATAGCTGTGCTTGTTTTATGTTATGCTATCGCCTATTTTAATGTGAATTTGGGTTGGGTTTTTTTCTGTGTTCGAAGCACATTTTTTTCACTTCAGAAATGTCCCCTTATTAATTTAACTAGGCTTCTGATAGCAATACATATATTATATTATTACTGCTTGCTTGATCTGATAAATCTGTACTGCATGGGTAGTTTTGAATTCCATACAATACAAAATCCTGTTAACCATTTACTGTGCATAACTACAAACTCTTTGAATTCTAAAAAATGATCTTTTCATGCCACGAAAATGTTTCCACTTTCAGTACTTTCATTATAAATGTCCCTCAAAGCCAATTTCTTGACATTGAATCGATTTGTTAATTATTTTTATGAGTTTTAAATCACAATCATTTCTGAGATTGGCTGGTCCCAATGTTGTTGTTTTTTTTAAGGTGTGGTGAATGTGAAATAGCTCAAGAGCATTGATATAAATAATGTTGAAAATATTGTGCATATTGCTGAATACCCGGAAACTGAAGCATAGAGGTCAAGAGGTTAAAAATACAACCAGTGATGTTCATGGCAGAGTCACAGTATTGACAAAGAGTTCAAATATTCTGATAAAGAGTGTGTGTTGTGAAAGAGTTTGTGTTTTATACATGTGTGTGTTACTTTATGAAAGGTATAGTAGATACATGTAGAAGCAAAATGTAAAGAGAGAAACGGTGCTGCATTGGGGCATTACATCATACATGTAATGTTTAATTAAGTTCATTCTCTTTCTGATCCCACCATTGGATGTATTTATACCCTCCATTTCAGTTGATATTATCAAAGACTATTAATGATACTACATATTATTATTTATAGTCTTTGATATTATGTAGTTTTGTGTAGACAACAATGAGACCATATCTTTACTTTGAGATTGTGTCTGCAAAGTGTTGGTACATAGGTGGATATATATTTGTATATATTATATCTCTTACTCAGATGGAATGATAATAGCCTTGCTTAAAGTAAAACAAACGAAATTGAAAATGATTGAGGATTTTATTCATCAACTTAAGATTGAACGAAATTGTTTTGTAAAAATACCCAGACTTTGTGGTCACATTGTATATCAAACACTTTTGCCATTATAAAAATACCATGGCTGTTTAATAATAGCCATTATGTCCGAGTTCTGGACTTCCATCTTCAGTGCCAGATATAACCTCATCACTCATCAGCTATTGAACCATGTAGGCCTACTAGTTTAACTACATTTCAGTTGAGTTTTACACCCCAAGCAACTCAATTTAGGTCTTATAAGAGGTGGGAACTGTATTTTAACATAACTATTAGAATGGAAATGGACAGCCTTGTGTCAAATCTGCTGTAAAAACAAACACCTAACTATCCTATCCATTATGTAAGCTGCCCACAAGACCATGTAGAGAATCCTCGAGACAGGGATTCAAACCAGGCCACCCACTTGTGAAAGCCAAGCTGGTTGATAGAACGGGACAACCATTTGGCCAAAGTGTTGCCATTTACTATCAGAGAATCTGCCCACTTGTTGTGGTCAACTTCATGAATTCTTTCACACAAGTGTAAACACCAGGGCTACAGAAAATGATGTGACATACATGTACACCTAGTTCAGTCCCGAATCATGACTGCAACCACAAATGTCTCAATGTTGTACTTGTACAGTGTATCAAAATTGGCAGTATCAACTCAAAGACTACCTTTCACTTAGCAGTAATCTGTTTCGGAGGGGTCTTGTGACTGCATTGCACAATTGCATGAACAAGGCACCAATTTGAAGGCCCTCCAGTCCCAGGTTGCAGAGCTAGGCTGCGATGGCTCTGTAGGTCTATTAGACCACTTGAACAGCCACAAGCTCATTTAGTTGTGCCTGATAGCAAACATTAAACTGTTGAAACTGAGACGTACCATTACATCAATAATTCAACTTTCAAAATGTACATTGTACTTAGTCAGATCATCAAAATCCTTTCTCTTGGTTGTGAAGTCAGAAAACCTGCAGATTCCACCTCATGGCATTGGACAGAAGGGCAAAGGCCAATACGTCGTTGGATCACTGAAGAAGAAGAAAAAGAAGGTTGTGAAGTCATGCTAATTGACTTTCCTTCTATGATTTGTTTTTGCTACAATAGAGTTGTTTATTCACTATATTCAATGCGTCCATGGGTATGCGCGCGCATGTCTTTCTCAATTTGCATAATACTATCTAATGTATTTGATAAAATCCTTGAACAAGTTAGGATACCACAAATGGAATGCCAATTGATCTTTTCATGACATCAGTTGTTTTAAATCAGTTTTGGTTGTTGATTTACTACACTTTGACTTATTTTAGCCTATGCTTCCATATTAACTATGAAAGACGAAATTGTTTTAACTTTTCAGTGAGTAGTTACACACTAGGAGGATCACTGGCTTTTTATCATAGATAGTTTTTGATTTTTTTATATCAAAATTATTTAAAAACAAAGTCATCTTGTTCTCTATTACTTGTTCACTTTGTACTGCTAACTATGAGAATGACTGGAAGATCGCTCCGAGTGTTGTTAGCTCAAAGCCAAAATGGAAAAAAAAGATTTGAGAATAAAATAGTAAATATTAAGATAAAATGATAAATGGTAAGTTTCCAAATATATGTAAATAAGGCTGAGTAGTAAGCCTACACATCAAAACGTTTGATAATGAAAGCTTTGAATGTGTTCCATAGTTTCAGTGTTCATTGACATTCTTTGCTTTTTAGGATAAACTATCAAAGATTTATGTGATTGAACTGTCTACATTGAAACACTAAATAAACATTGACCTGCTTATTGTTTTGTGTTCACTGACTTTGCATTCATTGTCTTTGTTTCTTGTTCTTTTCTTCATACATTGATCAGGATTTTGAAATAAAATCAGAAACTGCCTGAGTAGGCCACACAAACATTGTATTATTATACAGTAACAACACGCTTTTTTGTTTCCTTTAAAACCCTTCAGCATGGCAAGGTATTTGATATAAGTTTAAAACACTTTATACATGTAATTAAAAATGTATTCTGTCCGGCAGCATTCAAACAATACATGTACATGAATGTACACATGCAATACTTGGATACACATACTTTTTTCTTCTTATTATAGCCTACATATAAACGATTGATTATATTATCATCTTAGTTTTCAGATTCTCAAAGTCAGGGTTGTGATTCTTCCATGAATTTGCTGTCATAGGAAAAGAGATAATACATTGCTTGCTAGGCTGTTTTGGGGGGTCCCCAGCGTCTTCGACATCATTTTTCTCTTCTTTGGTAATGGTCCAATCGCATCCCTGCAAAGTCAAAGACAGCTGCTGTAGGCCTGTATCCCGACACTCAATGGTCGTAGATCTAACATTAGTAATTAACTATTGTATTTGTATATTTACTACATGTACTGGATTGGCTGTCTGGGGGAACCAGCTCACGGTAAAAGGGACTAGAAAACAACATTGAGTTAACAACTCTGCAAAGAACACTGAACACAATGCAAAAATTGAAATCGTGTTTCATTTTCATAGTATTTATTTAATGGATTTATTGCATTGATGTTCATCATATTTTTTTTACTATGATTCATATGGCATTAAGTTACATACAGAATACAATTAATTTTGCTCAGTTATGAAACCAACCACCATAGTTCAACAGAGAAGGGAAACAGCAATTACGGACATAGTAAACTGTAGTACCATAAACTTGCACAACATCTTTTGCACTCAAAATGATAAGTTGGTATTGATGGCTACCAGCAACAATGTACAACAAAATGAATCACACTGTATGTAACACAAGGAACTACATGTGACAGAGCTACTCTTTCAATCCTTTTACATTTTACGAGGTCAATGGTAAAGATGACTTACATTCACTCTGCAGTTTTGAGTGATAGATTCAATAGACATACTTACATCTAACCACCCAAACAGCCATCCAATGAACTGTCTGACAACTCACAGGCTATCACATTATGGTGTTGGTACACTGCATTAGCAGTAGCAGCATGCATCTTATTTTGTATGCGCAATACAAATCTACTTTATCCTAGAAACATAACTATGTTCTTCGATTCATATTTACTTAATAATACCCTTTCCTATCTTAATTTGCATTAAAATCAAAATTGCTGTGGAAATTCCATATCATGACGCCCTCAAAGCCTACGGGAATGTACTTGTTCTGGGGGGTTTTTAAACAGTGAAAGCATGCCAAATCAAATCAATCCAAGAGGTCAGCACATTTCTTTTAAATAAATGTGTAATTATGTAGGAACATCAAAATTGACCTCTTGTAAATGTACCCTTGAATGCATGCTTCATCTTCGGGATCCAACATTATATTATATGGGCTTCGCCCTTCTGTCCATACGTCTTACACATTATGTACGAAGCTGAGGAAACTAAACATTGCAATACACACGTAGCCAACTCTCCCCAACTTAGAATCAAAGTTGAAACAAATTACATTATGAATCAATCAGAGCTACAGAGATAACAGAAAGAATAAAAAGATAAAAGCCCTTATTGGTAAAAGCATGAAAAGTGAAACGTTTTACATGTCAAACTACTGTGGCAGGCACAAGATGCACCATCGTTTTCTCAATGAAAAGATAAAAACATTTTGAAAACAGAAATTAGCTTGAAGTTCACAAGAAAATAATCAAATCAGATTTGAAATCATGAAAGCAATCAAAGACAATGGTTTTCTTTCACAAAATGGAGACTAAATATAAATTATAAGAAACAAGCATGCTCTTAGTTCTACGATACATCACCGACTATTTATTGGAAACATGACGTAATCCATGGACTTCCATTCTCTCTACAACTTATATTCTGAATGACTAGCTCTCTCCCATTGATGACGTCATTTTTCTAGCAAAAACAGCTACGGATGCACTCTGCACTCGAAACAAGTAAAATGTGGTAACTTACACCTACATACCATTTGATTACTTACAAGCAATGAACACAAATTCGACTGACTCCTGCGCAAAACATAAGTGACACTTCAGTAATGATAGATTCAAGAGAGCCCAGCACTTTGTTGCCCTGACAACAGAGTAAACTTATCCATACTGTACCCTATCACCACAGTGCACAGGATCCTCTGATAAAACTTTATACAAAAATTCCTGTGTATTCGCATAGTCGGGGAATGGTGGCTGTAAAGCGCTTTGAGCTTGCCGTAGAGCGGGGAGAAGCGCTATATAAATGTTATCTATTATTTATTTACTACATAAACGTCATAATATATGCTAGAAAGCTCCTGTTAATTTATCACCACACCTTCCAGTCAAGATTTCATATCTGAGGTGAGTACATCCTAAGAAGAGTCCATACATTAACTACAAAAGAGATATTCTCTACACACCTATCAATCAAATTTAGACACGCTAACCTCCAGAGTTATTTTGTGCTGTAATGCCTTCCTGTGTGCACTGAGTGTTATATTTTTTTTTTAATGTACCCCGCCTTGAGCTCTGTCTTTCAGGTAAGTGGGTGGTTTATGAATAAGATTCATCATTATTATCATAATTATTATTTGTTATTTCATAAAGCTAGCCTAAGAGATAGAAAGACTGAACCAACAAATTACAATCATCGTCAACAAGCTGTGATCTGACTGGGGTCTGTGATGAGGATTGGTCTGGAAGGCCGAAGGTCTTTGACGTACTGACGTCTCTTCTGGTAGACAGAATCGAGGAAAGCTTCAACTCTGGCCTCTCGGTCTTCCTTGTATTGCTGAACCAGAGCTTGCATGTTGGGCTGGCCCGAGGACACGGGGGACCGAGCCAGCTGGGAGATGTGAGTTTCTGTACCGCTGGATTCCGTCTCCTGCAGCACACAGCTGTAGTCTGACTCTCTCTGCAGCCGCTCTCGCTCTATCAGGTCATTCTGCCTCGCAATCTGTTGAGGCGATTAAGATAAAATAAGATAAGTTTGTTCATCCTTTGCATGGTCATTTCAATTACAAGCTATTGAACAAAGCAAACAGAGAACCACATGTAGGCCAACAATGTACATACAGTAGAATCCGCATAAGTCGACATTGCTGGGACTATTGAAATCACGTAGAGTAAAGAGAAAGTCGACATAAGAGTATTAAGAGTTTTCAGCAGGTTTGGAGGGGAACAAGGGAAACTACTTTGTACAATGCATGGTAGTGTACTCAATAAGCTTTGTTACCTCC
>JAUELK010071165.1:2500-12647 GCA_031471215.1 Gastropteron pacificum | reverse complement strand
TATTCCCACTGTGACAGAAATCAAGTCTTATGTGCATCTTGCTGTTAACGCCCGAGCCTTTTGGTAAATGCTCCATTGTCAGGATAGACTTGCTATTTGCGATTCAGTAGGCATTTTCGCTTTCAAACAAAACTGTTCATCAACGAAGCCCAGATAGATAGTTGGTCAAATGCTATATACATGAATTCTTGATACTACCCCTCTCTCTCTTCTCCCTCTCTCTCCCCCCCCCCTCTCTCTCTCTCTCTCTCTTCTCCCTCTCTCTCTCTCTCTCTCTCTCTCTCTTCTCTCTCTCTCTTTCCAAGCGTGATCGTAAATTAATGCCTATAAAACGAGCCTATGTTGAACGGCAATGTGCGCAGGAGTTCATGCACTTTGTGTTAAAACACCATTGTGGAGAGAAAGTATAATCAGTGTGTGGGCGGGGAGGAGGTAAAAAAGACCAGAGGTTCAAAACACTTCAGAAGTCTCCCGGTGATCGTTCAGTGGGCGGGTCAACTTTTTACGGCTCTCTAGTGGAGTTGTGGAGAAGATTATTCCTCGTTGCTTTGTCTGGCTCAAAGTCTGTATTTATTCTTCGTACATTTATTTTAATGTAAAGACTATTTGCATGCGAATTACTGAACTCAAGCGCCATTTGAGTTCGGAAGCTCTGTATGACTTAAGGACTGCAAGATTGTTTTATAAATGGTTGGTGATTGGTCATAATTATTGATTTTCAGAAGGCTTAATTGTAGGAGACAGTTTCAAGTGACATGAGATTACAATTCTGCGCTAATTTTCCTTTTATTTATCCGTACATGACAATTATTCATGTATTCCTTCGATACGGTCTGTACTGTTTGACTAGAACTGAATTGAAATACATTTCGTTTCACACATATATTTTTTCAGCCACTTGTCTTTTAAACATCTTCGAGCCCCATACATAATTCATTCTTACGTTGAGTTTATCCTCATGACAGTGTCTCCAATGAATGCTGTAGATGCCCACGGATCCCCTGGATTGCAGGATTAGCCTGTTCAAACAATGTCTTCCCAGACTAGTTTATTTCAGGGAAAGCGATGCCATGGAATTTTACCAGAGAAAAATGCCACAGTAAGGTTAGTCACACAGAAAAGAATATTGAAGAATCTTATGTAAGAGAGCTCAATTTCTAAGCCTCAGCAGCATAGACAAGGACAAAATAAATGACACCGTAATTCAGAATGGCAGTAGTTCTATCTTACTTAAGTGAGAAAGGAAGAACAATGTTTAGTGAGAAGATTTTGATCCTAAGTTAGTATGGAACCAGCTGATGTTCTTCAATTCGTTGGGATTTTAATAAGTATTGAAGTTCTTGGAAACAGCATGTACTAAGTGGGTGTCTGGTATCTTGTGTGGGGATTATAGGCTAAAAGAACACTTCGGTTATAAGATTATAACGATTATTCGGCTGACCGAATTATTTCTCTATTTTTACTCCGCATTTAAGTAAGTTTCTTCGGATATAAGAACAGCTCACTGTTCTCCACAAAGTGGATTTAACTAACTGTCTAGTCTGATGGTGACCAATCAAGAACGCACATCCCTTTCTTACTCTATCTTAGCACAGCGTAATGTATAACAATAAAACACCTTTGTACCTCCAGAACTTGCTCCAGCCTTACCTTTGACACTTAACTGCACCTGCACGTCAACCAAATTGTATGCACCAATCAAAACATTGATATCTGGGTTAAAACCCTTGATTTTGGTTCAAGACAAGGAGTTTCTGTTTCAAAACTTGAAACTCTTTTGTGTAGCATCTAGAAAATGTAGTTCAACCTTGTATGCCCAGCAACATAAATTGATGGATTGGATAGCTTGTTGTTGTTCCTATAATGTGTGTTCTTTTGAAAAACGAACTGAACATTTCCAACTGCATGTACTGTCAAACAGTGCAATCCCATCCTTTAAGATGTAATTTTCAATGTTAGCTACAATAGGCACAATATGACAACTACTACGCAAATAATTGAGATAGTACAGCAAGCACATTCTGTGCTCGTATGTATCATAGCTTAATTGAGAGTTGGTGACATTGACACTTGATACATATACACCATTTCTATAACACCATATCATATAATATCTTTGTGCCAAATTGAGAATCATGTTGTTTACAACAACAGAGCGTAAATAAAATTTGAAATTTCATGAAGTTAACTAGTTTCACCGAAGCCAATATTACCTTGTCTCATCATATGAACATGTTATTGTTATTTACGGTTCATAGAGAGGATTCCCTGTCACAGGGGACACGAGCTAAACGAGATAGAAACGCTCAATTTGAAATTCGTAAACGGATGTTCATGTCTCAAGCGTAATTCTTAGCTTGACATGACTTCTAACCTCTTTCTTCTCTGCCTACACTCTTTTCCAAACCCAGCCCACACTCCATCAAACCCAAACCACCCCCTCCCCTTTCTCCCTCGCCCCATTCAACGGTAAACATCGTGATGGATAAAAAAAAAGAAAACAAAAAAGAAAGGGAGCAGGACGCACGTATACTGTCGTCTCTATACGTTATCTCATTGACAAGTTTCTTCCTTTTTCGTGCGTTTCCCTAGTCTTGCTCTACCCTTGGAATCCTGACTCAATTTCCACACATCGTGTTCATTTCGTGGTAGCCTTTCATTCCACGCGGGTCGAGTTTTACGGCTTCTCGAGGAAGGCTCTTGTCCCATGTCTTTAGATTGGATTCTTACATTTGTTTTCGCGCCTGAGCCTGGAGCCTGAACAAGTTCATGTTACGTCCAATTGTCACAGGAAATAGACACCAAAACAAAGGGAAGAGAAAAACAAACACATGAAATAAGTACATATCATGTAAACAAACGAAAACAAAATGAGACATCTGAGCAGTCAAGTTCAGTAAACAAGGTATTTCTTTGGATATACATACATGTCTAGTGTGAGCGTCAAGATACAAGTCCATTCCCCCTGTAGTACGTGTTGCTTATAATGTGTCATACACTCCAAATGGGCACTTTCCAATAGAACTGTATGGATATCTGCTACTTTGACACCACTGATTATTGATCTCCGTTGAATCGATCGGATCGTCAAGTCGTATTGATATTATGAGATTCAAATAGTTCAACATTATGACACTACAGGTAGAACCTTTACAAATGATTCCAGATATTGCTACCAGATCACAATATGCAGTCATCACCTAAAAAAAGGAAATAATTAGTTATCACCTGGAAAAAAGAATGAGCCCTCACTATCTTACGTAATCACCTGAAAAATGCTGTTTTTACCTACAGTGGAGCAGGACATCTGTACGGCTCCACGTTAAGACATTTGTGGCACATGAGAACTGCCTGTTATTAAAGTCTAGATCTATGTAGCTTTTTGAAAAGTTTTTAAACGACGATGCTGAACCCGATGGGAATTCTGAAACTGTGCGTTATGGGACGATTGATGACTGTTTCCGGAAGCAAAGAGCTTGAAAAAGTTGGCCGCGCTCAAGCTTTCTAAGGACTTCCAGATATTGCTACCAGATCACAATATGCAGTCATCACCTAAAAAAAGGAAATAATTAGTTATCACCTGGAAAAAAGAATGAGCCCTCACTATCTTACGTAATCACCTGAAAAATGCTGTTTTTACCTACAGTGGAGCAGGACATCTGTACGGCTCCACGTTAAGACATTTGTGGCACATGAGAACTGCCTGTTATTAAAGTCTAGATCTATGTAGCTTTTTGAAAAGTTTTTAAACGACGATGCTGAACCCGATGGGAATTCTGAAACTGTGCGTTATGGGACGATTGATGACTGTTTCCGGAAGCAAGGAGCTTGAAAAAGTTGGCCGCGCTCATGCTTTCTAAGGACAAACCCAGACGGCACTCTTGACAACTGAAGCCCTCAGACGACAAACCGGAAAATTGAAAAAAAAGTTGTAACGTAGAATTCAGACCCATGTCACTTTGTCATGCACAGAAGTGTAATTGTTTACAAATTGTTATAAAGTGGTAACTTATTCGTATTACATGAAGCAGAACGAAAGAGGAACTTTCGTGAAAGCCGCATCCATTTTGGTGCAGTATTAAAGGAAGATATGCTTTGAAGTTGAAAATGTACCTTTTATTTATATATATATATATTTGATATTAGGCATGTTTCATTTTTAAAAAATAAATTATTCTATTTGATTTCCCGCCAATTATTGTAATACCGGCCAATATATATATATCACCCCTACCACCTAAATGAGACTTGAAGCCATACTGGGATTGGGCCTGCCACTGCGCCATCACTATTTCATACATCTTGCATGAGTGTGTGTGTGTGTGTGTGTGGGTGTGTGTGTGTGTGTGTGTGTGTGTGTGTGTGTTTCCTTGTATGTGTGTGTGTGTGTGTGTGTGTTTGTTCCTGGTATGTGTATGTGTGTGTGCGCGCGCGTGTGTGTGTAGGCCTACTCATGTATGTTGGTTTGGATGTGTGTGTGTGTGTGGGGGCGGGGGGGGGTAATTGTAGAAAAGGCATGGCATGCATAATGATTTGAAAAGTCACACGAACTGTGCCATGTCGTTAGAGTTTAGGGCAAATGATCGGCTTTGTGTCTTTATTTAAAACTAGGCCTAATCGTGCCACTGCGTTCAGCATGTCTGATAAGCGGGAAAACGTTTTAAAAAGTCATAGCCAGTTGAGAGTTTCATATTTACAGGACTGATTGTATTTTTGCTCAAGCAAAAACGTGAACGGTTATACTGCCTTAAATCGATTTTTTTTTTCTGATTTCGAAAAAACAAAGAATACAGAGGCGGTAGACACTGTAGTAGCGTAATATTCAACGTATGTCTACTCCACGAACTTTAGTTTTGCTCATTCCCACAATTCCATGATTTTTATTTTCCTCTTAAGAGGATTTTCCAGTAACACTGTCAGGACTTGGCCTACATTCCCACTTCGTCTGGAACATGATTCAGTCCATGCAAAAGCATATCAATTTAAGAGGATCAGAAAAAACAACCGGTGATTGCCGAAGCCATTGAAGCCATCGGAGAGACTGAGAGGATTCCATTTTGAAGCGTTGGACATGAGTTCAAGTGCATTTCACAACGTTCGATGTTGAACATGTAGTCTACGAACGAGTTACTTTGTGATCGGTGTATTTTATGTTCCAATATTAAACAAAATGTAATGTTCTACAGAATCTGACGGCCCCGAAAATGTAATGTTAGTTGTTTATTTAGGAGCGGTGACAATAAGTGCCTTTTAAAGTATTTACTATCACTAATCTATCATCACATGTTATTTATCCCTTTCTTTCTTGCCTACAGGGTGACTGCAGCGAAGTCACGAGCACTGGTACCTTGGAATAAACGCCTGAAACAAAGCTGGAACAGTTGTCTAGATTCACTGAGCCAGACGTAGTATTTTCCCTTCGGAAGGTTTGATACATCAGAAAATGGATAGGCCAGTGTTTCACCAACTATCTTGTAACAGTGCGACTTAATTGACTGCTTGGTGTGTGATAAGAATGAAGAAGTCTTTTCATCACTACCATCTCCATCAAGCTGTCGTCTGAGCGGATTTGTAAAAAGACCCGCCATAATTCCCTTCAACAATCAAACTCGGACAAGAGACAATACAGCCATCGATGGCGTCCACAGTTGGTAACGCCAGTGTGGAGGTCCTGCAAGCCATCAACACTCACATACGAAATGTGTGGGACCCTTGTCCTGGAGCGCATTGCCCGAGTCGTCCCCACTCCCCCCCGACCAATGGCTCAACAGGCGTCATCAGCGGCCTCCCGCCCAGCGAGGATGGCGTGCTGACCAAGGTCAAGCTGTCCCTGGACACAGTCTCAGGCGCCGGGAGCTCTAACGGGTCAAGCGATGACCACATGTTGCACATTGTGAAGCAGTACACTAATGAGGTCTTCATGTTCTCCACTCCAACTCTGATCGCTCTCATCGGTGCTTACTGTGTGGTCATAATCCTTGGACTCTTGGGGAATACAATGGTCATCGTGGCCATCTACAGGAAGAAGGTATGCACACAGTTGTTGTGTGTGTGGGGGGGGGGGGGTGGGGGCGAGAATATTTAACTTTTTAAAAAAACTTTTTGAGAGAGAGAAAGAGATTGGATTTGAGAGTATTTTCTTATCAAACACCAGGTTTAAAATAGGTACCCGACTATAGACAGCGAGCGATCTTGTTTGTATGTTTGCATGGGCGCCAGGCGCCGACCAAGGCAGCACTACCATTGTATTCCCCTATCAGAAGGTTGGGAAGGCATCTGTCGGGGTAATAGTGGCTATAAGGCACTTTGAGCTTACTGTAGAGCAGGGAAAAGCGCTATTATTGCTTTCTGTTTATTATTATTATAATTATAATAATAATGATAATTAATATTATCATTGTTGTCATTATTGTTATCGTTATTATTGTAATAATGATAATACTTATTATTATTATTATTATTATTATTATTATTATTGTTGTTATTATTATTATTATTATTAACATTATTATTGTTATTGTAATTATTTTTGTCATCATTACTATTGTTGTTATTGTCATTACTACTATTGTTGATATTATTATTATCATCGTCAAAAGGAGACAGCGCCTCATTGCGATGCACGATACACTCCTCCAAGCGCTGCGCATATTCTGGTTTGATCCTACTGGAACTAGTTATTAACCTAGTTATAGGTCTGACTATGTGTGGTGTTTTGTCTGTTTGTTGTGGGGGCGGTATGATTAGCGAAGTAATCTCATTTACAATACGTCAGCGGGAGCCTGTTGGTGTTGTATTGCAAGTCTGGTTCTACTCCTATCCTCGCCCGACTTATGGGTGTCTTTTACACTTCTGGTTGAAGATACACATACACAAAAGCACACGCACAATTGTTTTTTTTGTGTGTTCATGGGTCGTTGTTTTTGTTCGAAAAACGTGTTTGTAATTCTCATCGTAAAAAGACGAATTATTTTTCTTCTTCTCAGAATGATGCTCAAATGCTTAATCACGATAACAATTTTCTTTTAAAAAAAACAGAGTGAAGAAAATATTACATGGAATCAAATCAGCTGACATCACTGCATCTCTCCCGTGTTTTCATTGGACATAAGTAGCCTAGGTGAACTCTTTCACGTGATCCCGCTGTAGTACACAGTATTAACTTAATGTTCTGTCAGTTCGTCTTCTGAGGCCATGTTCTACTACAAGAGCCAGATAGATCGTAATACGCAGGTAATTGGACTACAACTCAGTCCTAACAATGCATACACTACTGGAGCTCTATGTCTACTAGAAATGACGTGAGCCCTGGGCCGTGCTCATCAGACTTGAAGCCGGCCAGGCGCTCGCGAGGTGCCCCGTGGCCTTTAAGGTAACCATCCAGAACGCTGTTTTCCTTTGAGGCTCAGTCTTAGGTCCGGCCTTGAGGCTTGGCTGGAGGCCTGGACTTACATTCCCATCTAAATGTTGGCCTGTGCGGGGCCTGTTTCAGGTCGCATTCAGGCCTGGTTCTGGCCTGCGTAGGCCATGCACATGCGGGGGTTCAAGGGAAAAGTGCGTAGTCGATGGCCCCCCTCTGTGACGTACTGGGTTTTTTTTTTCTTCGAGTGAACGGAGCCCTGCTCCACTATACGCAATTCCACGATTCTCGCGGTTAAGGCCGCCATAGAAGGAAGGCACTAACAATGTTGATCCTCCTCTGTCATGTTTGCCCGTCATATTTACAAAACCAATAAGACTGCCTTGGTTGGTCCGCTATACTACCCGCCAGCAAGGAACACTATTATAAAGATTAATGGGAAATTGCGTTCTCCCACAAGTAATGAATATCGGTTGCTAATAAATCAAATGTGTTAATACTGCCATAGCATCCGTCAGAGGGATGTCAGAAACCTTTTTCACTGCGGGCGTAACCTTAAGAGAGCATTTGTAATCAAACAAAGGTATTGACAGTTCTGAAGTTGCTAATTTGGTTCAAAGCTGTTTTGGTTAATTTCTGCCATGATGCCATGTGCTTTAGAAGTGTAGGAGTAAATATGATGCTTTCCACATGTATAATTCTTAATGTTTACAGAAATGCATCGGGAGTATGGGTATGAGACTGGATAATAGCAGTGATGATACCTATTTCACGTCTACCAAAAAATATAAATGTCTTTGTCCCGATAGCAAGTTAACTGGCCCGAATTCCATGTATGAACTGAACGGCTGCTGATGGGGACTACCCTCAATGCGAATCTCAAGTCTTTGAATTAATTTCAGAATCTATTTGTCTTATTATAAAAATCTGTCAATGAGCAAAACTGGACATAAAAGAGCCAGAAGAAGGCGAAAACATTCTACGGACATGTATGACGACACGACACTCTTAAAAGAAAGATAATCGAGAACAACATTGAAGGAAAAAGAGCCAGAGGCAGAAGACAAAAAAGATGGATAGAAAACAAAGAAGAGACGACCGGAATGTACATCAACCAGTGTGGAAAGGTGGCAAAAGATCGGTATAGATGGAGATCCATGGCATCCAACCATCTCAAGAAGACGGAACCTTGGTCAAGGTGAAGTCAATGAACAAAGAATGCAACCTATACGCGTCTTTTGTTTGTTATTATCCTTTCCAAACTATTGGATCTGTAGCAATCACAATAATGCTGTCAAAGCAGCCTCTCCTTGATATTTAATCTACATTACAAAATGAACACGGGTGACATCAAAAGCACTGTATCATCACTCAGATGGATCTAACAGCATCGTGCAAACAAGGAAGAGGTCATGTAATGTATACAACTATCAGAAATCAAAGACGTTGAACAAACAGAGAGCCCCTCTGAAATTAAAGCGGATTGACCAGACATCACACAGACTGGTCGATGAACTCTTGTTTGATGTGCAGCAATCAGGCAATCTCATCCATTCTGTTCCAAGGAAATGTCGACCTACGACCATATTTTGTGCCAGTGGCTTCGATTACGGGTTGTGCATGGTTTTCTTCAAAATGTGTTTATGTATAAATGAAAACTTTCAGAAACATTAGAATCTCATGTTTGAGATTTTATTGTAATTCAATATAGTAATAATAATAATAAGTGTATCTATAACGCGCACTTTCCCCACTGTGTTGGCTCAAGGCGCACAATAGTGATATTAGTACTAGTACAAAAACAATGGCAAACAACGACACATACATCAAACTTACTCCAGTGGCCTACATATTTAACATTACTCATAACCATTTTTTTTCCTGGCAGGGTGCGGATTTTCAATAGACATTGCAACACAGTCGCTATACAAATCAATGGCTTGATGATGATGGTAGAGGGATTCACATGAACGATATAATTACCGTTATCAATGTGGACCTTTTTGATAGTAGGCCTAATCATTCTAATAAGAGAAGCCTAGATGAGCACCAGGTCCAATCCATAGTCTTTTTGAAAATCAATCTTATCTCGTTTTTATCCAAATCTTGAAATGAGATTACATTTAATATTTGTGTAGGCCCATGGGAAAAAGAAACAGGCAACGTCCGAGATCACCTCAGATTCAGATCTAGATAATCTTCACTTTGTGAAACATTACCTCGTGTGTCTCACGTGCACGTGAGCGTGAGCGTGATGTCACGTGATGCATACACGATGGGTTTTATGATGGCTTCCTCTGGTGGACATACAGAACACTGTCAACATTTGTGTTTGCCTGCAAGCACCCAGACTAAAAGCCATGGAGAAGTAGAACCGTGATCGTTCTCTACCCGGAATAAGAGGCTTATATCGATTGTTGATTCAACGTAATCTTTCTGCAACCTCAAAGCAGACTTCCATCTTAAGAATGATTGTATTTTAAAAACATGTCCAATGTGTCTAGATATTAGAATAAAGTAGGTTGGTTAAAGTTTGTAACTGAGACTAAATACAGCGGAGGGGTGGGTGGGGTGGGTATTGGGTTGTGGTGAAGGGGTGGGGTTCGTTGAAGTATTTGAAGTATCTCACCGGGCCCTCACGAAACAAGCAAAGATACCTGATTAGAAAACAGCTAACATCCGATTGATTAGATTCGAGACTTTATATGTAGCTCAAGTACAAACAGAAATCTGATTCATATTGACTTTGTGTGAGTAAATCGTGGCGGGAGTTCAGTCAGACACTTT
>JAUELK010071054.1:0-12648 GCA_031471215.1 Gastropteron pacificum | reverse complement strand
CCCCCCCCCCCCCCCCCCCCCCCCCGCCCCCCCCCCCCCCCCCCCCCCCCCCCCAAAGAAGTTTTGGATTAAGAGAGAATGAGAGGCTAGTTTCCCCGGAGTTGAAGAAAGAAAAGAAGACAGAAAGACAGACAGACAAGGGAGAAAGAGACATGAAATTCCTTTTAGACAGTGGGTAAGAAAGAAGAAGACAGAGAGAGCGCTACGTGCAGGCAGAAACACACACACACACATGGATGAATAAACGGAATGCCTCAGAGGGATTCGAACCCAGGTCGCCCGCTTGTAGACCAGGCGTGTTAACCGTGCAGCCAATGTCCTCAATGTTCACGAGACTGTAGTCATAAACGGAAGAAGAATCTGATCAATCCATGCCGCATTTCACACCTACTACACAACGTCAAGTAGACTACTAGGCTGGAGGCGTGACAAGACGTGTCCATCCATGCTGCATTTCACACCTTCTACTACTACACCACGTCATGTAGCCTACTAGGCTGGAGGCATGACAAGACGCTTCCATCCATGCTGCATTTCACACCTTCTACACCACGTCATGTAGCCTACTAGGCTGGAGGCATGACAAGACGCTTCCATCCATGCTGCATTTCACACCTACTACACCACGTCATGTAGCCTACTAGGCTGGAGGCATGACAAGACGCTTCCATCCATGCTGCATTTCACACCTACTACACCACGTCATGTAGCCTACTAGGCTGGAGGTGTGACAAGACGTTTTAATCCATGCTGCATTTCACACCTACTACACCACGTCAAGTAGCCTATTAGACTGGAGGTGTGACAAGACGTTTCAATCCATGCTGCATTTCACACCTACTTACTACACCACGTCATGTAGCCTACTAGGCTGGAGGCGTGACAAGACACATGACTGACGAGTTGGTGTTGTTTTTAAACTGGGACCTTTATTTGCATGTTATGTGGAAGGACATAATACAGGGGGCGGCGGGAAGCTTGATGACATGAGCAATCAACATCAATCTGAGCATTACAAGACCAAAGTACACAATACATTTATTGATCAGAGAAGGTTAGTGAAGAAGACAGTACACACAGTATAAGTAAGACTACTACATTTCTCCCATATACTGTCTTCTGCAGTAAAACAGCACAACACATTTCGCTGCCTGGGAAGAATACTGTGATAAGTCAGTTTTGGACTTATGACAGTGTTCTTCTTAAGGGTCGATTTGATCAGTCTCAGTTAAATTTTCAACAAACTTATTAACGTTGTAGGGTGCACATTTTGTTGAAGATTTACACCAAAGTGATGGTGTCCTAACACACAAACAATGGTTGTTGTGATGGTGGAATCATGTGCTGTACAATGACTTTGTAGCTCTCTGCCTGTCATCACGGAGACAAGTACATCTGATATGTTCACAAAATGTTTATTTTATTAATTATATTAGTACTGTACAATTTCAATGTGTTTTAATTAACACAGTTGAGAGCAAGGCTCCACTTTACACCAATTATCAAAATGGCATACAGCAGAGACTCAAGACTCTGCTATACATGTACAGATACGTTTTAACACCATAAATCAAAATGGCAAACAACGGACATTAATACCTCAGCCAAATACTTTGCTCTATACCAGGACACAAATCACATACAATATATTGGACATTCAATGTTATATGGAATGCTCCATCATTTCTTTTTAAACTGTCTTCTTTACAGTGGACATTCAATGCCATGTCTTGGTCCTAGACCTCGCTATACAGCAATAATCAAAACAGCACAGAACCCAATCTTGCATCAAAGAAATGCATTGAAAAACCACTGTTTGCCATTCCATTTCTGTGTCTAGACTTCAACTGTGCTATTGTATACAATTTTGTAGTATTACCCAGTATTACACTGAGGAACTGAATGTCCTGTGGGCAATTTGGATTATTAGTGCCTAGCAAAGTTGGATCCTCGACTGTGGTATTGAATCTCCGCTTAGATTCTTGTTGTGAAATGGAATCTTCGACTGATGTGTGAACATGTATTGTCATATCATCACCTGGAAACAATACTGTCAAAAGTAAGACAAATCTTCAAACAGGACTACATATTCCCAAGTAGTGATGTTATTGTATCTAAGAAAAGATTTGATCAGTTGCACAGCTTCTCTCGCTTGAAAGAGTAGAATGAAAGAAGAAATTAGATGGCACAAAATTGTCTGTTATGGCAAGGATTCCAAAGTGTTGTATCTGAACTTTGTTGCGTTATTGTATTGTCAGATACAACATTTGGGAATCTTACCCACTCTATGCATGATAATCATAAAATAATTGAGCAAAGCAATTACTATTATGATCATAAACAGGTAACGTATATACAGAATGATCCAGTGATACTTAAGAACAGTAACTTTGTGTATAAAATGATTCACAAATTATGAATGAACAATAATTCACAACACAAGAATGAACACTTCATGAAATAAAAAGTAACAATTCACAGAATTGAAACGAATGACTCACAAAATTAGGTCTGATGTTTCAAAAGAAAGAATCAATGACCCATACAATAAGAAAAAAACAAAGCCGAAAATAAGAAGAAATGATTCACAAAACAGGAATAAATGACTTACAAAATATAAATAAACAATTCACAAAATAAGAATGAATATGAAAAGGAAAATTTGATTCAGGGAGGAATAGAAAGTCATGTCAGTCTCTCACTTCTGTCATTCAACAAAATATTTACAATCCGAGTCAATTAACATATTAACATATTTAAAATTAGCAATAGAAATATTCATACATACATCGAAAATAAAATGAAACAAGACACAACAAGACGATTTTTTTTAAAAAGAAGAAGAAAAGAAAGAAAGTCATATTCTGAGGGGGAAAAATAAAGAGAAAAAAGTTTAAGAGAAGGGTTGCTATTTATAAATAGAAGAAATATTGAAGTGATTTGATGACTAAAATCTAAGATCTGAGAGAGGAACTATGTAGACACTCTATTATTATGCCATGTATCAAACCACCAGCTCTACATACCTCCTTGATGTAACCCTGAAAACACTTTATACGTTTTAATAAGAACAAATACATGTCTTATCTTTCCAGTATGAGTATATATAAATATTATTACTATTAGTTTTTCTCTGATGAGTGATAGCAAACAACTTCCTTGATTCTAACAGGCTGGGTTTACATGTAGAGTGCTCCTCTCTAACTGAAGTATCTATATCTAACAAGAACAGTTGTGAGGCTGGATAGACAAAGTTTGCTTAAATTTAAACTGTCAAGATTTCGAAAGATTTCTGGTGCTCAGAAACCAAGACTGTGAGGATTGTATAATACCATTTATCAATGTCTCAGTAAAAAAAGAAAAATCTAAAACATCATCTCTTCATCTTGGAATGTCTCAACACGAATACTTGAGTTATACCCAGTCTTATCATCAACACAACTCAACGAATAAATTGGAATAGAATCTTATGAATAAACAGCTCTGTCAGAATAGAATTATATACTGTATTTCTCTCCTCACAAACAAGCTTATTGCATTTAACAGCCATGTGTGCGCACAGGATAGATTGTTCTGATAGAATGGGATCTTTGGTTCATGAAAGACATAACACAAAACTGACAAAGCCCACATTAAGTTTGAGTTCTACACCCCTATCAACATGTTAGAGTCACGTAGGAGGTGGGGCCCCTCCTTATTAATGTATGGTCAGCTTTGTGTTCATTGATCGATGACCAAACACGAAATACGCACAGAGAAAAGGAAAGAACGAAAAGTAAAATGTGTGGTTTAGCTTGAGAGTAAAATAAAAGACAACAGAAGAAACTGAAAAGTCAAATATATAAAAGTACATTATATAACATTTTTGCTCGTCTCATTTCATTGGTGAAGTCCACAACAAATGTTACACTTGGACAATTTCATTTCCGTTACCAAGGTAACTTCTAACTTTCTAAACAATGGCCCGTACATTCACACATCACCTTTGAAAGACAGTGTGATAAATCTGTTGCGTGTGTACATTTTCACAATGAAAGAATAAAACAACCTGAACACATGCTCAAACTCAAACACACAAACAGAGCCTCTGAATGAGGATGACAACTACTCACCAGATGACCCTGGGTCCCATAGGACTCCTCAAGACAAACGCAGCGGTTCAGCAATCTCTAGATCTAGCAAATAGAGAAACTAGATCTAGACTTGGTCTTAGTACAAAAAATACAGTATAACAACAATTAAGAAGAACAAGGAATGTGGTTGCCCTGTTGTGTTCACCCATGCACAGTTGTGGGAGTCTGGGGTTTGGGGTCACATGGGGAAAATTTGGTCATCCCCATTTTTGGAATGATCCGAAATGTCTTTGCAACTTTGTCAAAGCTGAAGCGCAAAACCTGAGACTGAGGAGAGGTAAATTTGTCTGATTTCAGAACTGTGCGCAGACTGTACAGTGAAGTAAAGACAAAATATAACACTTTTCTTGTTCAAGACATTTACCTGATTTCAACATAACATAGATTGATTTAGAAAAAATCGATCCACACAGAATGTATAAAAACCAAGCATGTACAAAGATCAATCCTGAAAGAGAAAGCACAACCAAATAGAATCAAATACAATATTTTACAAATTGCCGACAATATTATTTCAGCATGAACAAAAATCTAGAAAGTTTGCTTTTGAATACACTGTTGATTGAACAATAATGAACAACAAAAGAGATTTGTCAAAAAAATAAAAACACAGTATTAAATCTATGTAAAATAAATTGAACATGAGAATATTCACAACCAGAAGTAAAGAAGAAAAAAACGAACAAATTGCTAAATCTCATAGACTGATATTTCAACACAGAAAAGTGAAAATGATAAAGGTAACAGAAAATAAGCTTGATATGATAAAGCAATAATAAATTAACTGGAATGTTCACAATGTATAAACTACAACAATGGAAAAACCACTGTCAGAATTTTTTCTTTCAAATAACACTTGGTTCTTAACCACTAGCACACATTCCGTCCTCTCAGTCTACACCTGACTTTGGCCAAGTTGAAAACAGACAGGCAAAGAAAAAACAAAATAATATAACAAATAACAATTGTATTTTGTCGCATTTCACAATCAATACAAAACTTCACTACACAGAAATTAAGGTTCACAATTTTAGTGTGTGTGTGGAAGAAGTGACCAAAACAAAAGATAAATTTGCTGCCTTAAATGAAGTAATCTACAAAACACAGAGGATTGCTGTAGTAGTTGTAGTGTGAAGTTGTTTCCCAGAGCAGAGGGAATGTCAACACAATACGATGGCTGGTCCATGATAACATCAACAACAGAGAAAATAAAAAATGTACTGACTTGTGTTTGAGTTCAAGGAATAAGCTGTAGCAGAAAACAACAAGTTTTAAAAAATAAATAAAAGGAATGCAAGCAAGCAACATCAACAACAAAACATTTTAGTAGCTGAAAACTCTTGCTTTGAGTTCAGACATTTCAATGCATACTGTAAAATATAAATAATGTTCCAACAGTGATGGGCTGTGAAACTTCCCAGCATTGTGATTGAATTGATTTATGTTTCCTTCATAAATCTAGTTTTGAAAAGTCCTAAGAACAGAATGGATTAATTTTGATCCTGTTTTGAATTATCCAAAGTGTTCATATATCCGAAGTTCAGTTTTTGAGCCAAAATCAAGGGTTCTACTAACTCAGATTTCATTGTGTAGGTGCAGTAAAGTGTCGATGGTGGGCATATTAACAGTTTTGATTGTTAAATATTACGCTGTGCATAGATACAGCAAGAACGGGACTGTATACGCGTTCATAATTGATCACCATCAGCCTTGATAGTAAGATAAATCCACTTTGTTGAGAACAGTCAGCCATTCTTATATCCGGAGTAACATTCTTATGTCCGGAGTAAAAATAGAGAAATAATTCGGTTGACCGAATAATCGTTCTTATAACCAAACTGTTCTTTTATACGACGTTCTTACAAGCGGCGACTTCTGTACTATTTGTAGACTGAGGTTAAACAACATTGTTCAAGGATTTACATGTTGAAAAATCTGATTTCCGACCAAATCTGAACCATGAACATCCCAAAAAACATTCATTGAAAAAAACATGAAAGTGAATGAAAACATCCAATATAGCATTCAACACAATGAGATTACAACAACTTCTAGCAACAACAGATACATAATAGATGAGACACATGTAAAAAAACAACTACAACTACAACATTTAGCTTAGCATCAACAACATTGTTCTTTTCTCTTTTTTTCTTTCTTTCAGAAACATCATCATCATAGACCGTACATCAAATGTGTCAATATCACAGCGTCAGAGCATGACCTTGTTTTGTTACAAATATGAACTAGAAATGCATTCACAAATACCTCATCAATAAACAAAGAGATCAGAACAGAGAGTATGCATACCTGTCAATGCTTCGGCAGAAAACTCAACTATACACCCGAAATCAAAGGGGCACATAACTGAGTTATGAACGGAAGCAGCAATAATTCATTTATTTGGGGAAAATGTATTTTACTTGTCCTTGAAATTTGTTCAGATATCTGCTAGAGTTTGATGTTTTGTTGTCTCTAGGTTAAAGTGAAAGCAGAAGAATAAGAAACAGTTTTCGTTAGGTCACAGCACATGTGTGTAGTTTACATCACTCATCACAGCCTGGGGTGTCATAGCTTCAAGTTGATGTATTGCAGTGTGTACTAAACACCAGTAGATGTGTCAACAACAATGTGTGTAGTACAGTGTCTGTTATACAACATGTCAACAACACAAGCACTACAAGCATAATTCAACACATGAATACACTGTGTACAGTAGAGCAAAGACTGCAGTGTGTCCTACACACATACAAGTAGATGTGTACACTGTGTAGTGTGCAGTGTGTCATACAGTGCCTTAACACACAATGGAAGACTTGATGAATCATGGACAACATGGTGGAGGTGTCAGCAGTTCTCCCCCAGGTAACAAAAGCCCCACAGGCTTTGATTTGATTGATTAACACAACAAGCGAGTTGAGAGGGAGCTTAACATGAGACAAAGATCACCGGCTCAAAAAAGTCAATAGTAGTGTACACTTAACTCTCAAAAGGCAAACAAACAAAGAAACAACCAAGCAAACAAATAACAAAAGCTATTATATAATAACAATGATCAAAATCAGTCATCATCAAAATACATGTAGTCAAAGTGAAAGAAAAACAAATAACAGCTATAACAACAATAATCAAAATGGTCTACTAATACTTTCTCTTATCTATAAGTCTATACTGTTGTATGAATCATAACAAATCAATCTGTCTAAACAGCCACACAAATGTGATGACAACATGTTAGGGCCTGAACTAACTCATAATACTAAGCATAGTGTCTACTACATCGAACATGTAATCTAAATCTAAACAAAAAGTTAGGCAGTAATGTGTCATAATACTACCACAAGAATCATCAGGTAGATCTCGTCAGTCATAATCTGTTTGAGATTAAATTTGAGAACCAATACCATCTAAAAGTTTGAATCAATTTTTGTGTAGATTCTTGAACAAAACCATCAACCTTTTGGCTGCTAGTTTACTATAAAATAATGATGAAGAACATTTATTGATTCCTTACCCAATTTCCCTGGATGTCTCAAAACAACATACATTATCTGGCATTTAAAAAAAAAAAAAATTCAAGAATTGAAATTAAAAATCGATCAAAACTAGGGCCTAGCTCTATGCCTACTTCACAATTTACAGATCTTGCTTACATTGAAGCATACAGACAGAATGTGACAAAGTTACAACGAACCGTCACTAACACAAAAGATAGACAGTGGACATTTCAAAATGACGAATCATGTCTCTCAGTAGCTCTAACAGTAGAACTGAAATGTACTGTATGTATTTTTCAGCTGCAGTATGAACATTACAGATAGACAATACAAAGTCAAACATGTCTCAAGAACACATAAAGAAGCACTGAAACATTTTGTGTGTGTAGCAGAGAACCTTACTTCACAATTTGACGAAATTCCTATGGACTCATTGACGGAAAGTTTAGACAGTGAACTTTTGAAAACAACATTCTATGTCTGAAGAACACAATATAAGAACTGTAGTACTAGTACTTTTGAGTTGTGACAGAGAATCGTAAGGTAAACAATGAAAAGAAACACCTATGGATTCCATGACAATAAGTGTAGACAGTGACAGACCATGTCCTGAGACCTCAAACACTTTTGAGATGTAGTAGAGAACCTTACTATATAAGTCAAAGATGCCAACAGACTCTAAGACTACTTGAAGGAGGCACGAATAGCTGATTTCATTTTGTAACATCTCTGACCCCCCTTAGAAGTTTACCAGAAGGATAGTTTTCATTTCAAGCTGCCAGTCTTATACCCTCAGCCACACTAGTATGAACGTCCTATGTATTAACGTCCGTCTCCAATATAGGACAAGGATAGATAGCCGTATAACCATCCCAAAGACACATGTCCGAATCCCTCACTTGAGGATTCAAACTAGGTTTTCTCACTTGGAAACTAAATGTTAGCCATTCATGCATCATGTGGCCCTAGACAGAAGAAGATGTTCATAGACAATGCACTACTGTACAAAAGATTTGTCTCACACAAACTCGTAGTCTGCTGTTATTACTGTTATACAGAAGACACAGTCTAATGTTATAACTGTTATACTGAAGATTCTCTTAAACAGGGAGCTGGCACACCAGTATGACTTGTTCTCCTCGGCCGCGCCACACCCCAGATCCCCCGCGGGGCTGTCGGGTGGTAGCGTTGGTCCCGCCTGGCCGCATACCCTGGCACAGTGCTTCTGTGGCCTCGCTCTTCCCTGTCGTTCCTACTCGTGTGCTCGTAGTTGTGAATGGCGAGAATGTCTCGTTCCGTCAGTCGACTCGCGGAGGTCGATGAGAATGCAGAGGTCGAGGCGGAGGCGAGGTTTTCTTGTCTGCTCTGGGGTGGGGTGGGTGAGGGTGGGGGCCCCAGTCCCCTAGTGTTGGGATAGATGGTGTAGTCAGTAGTGGACCTGGGCAAACCATTGCTGGTGGGGTGGTGGGAGGGCCGGCTGGATACACCGATGGTAGCAGACTTGCTGTTGTTCAGCCTGGACATGTCCCCATTCAGGTTACGTGAGATGTACTCTGGGGAAAACAGGGAGAACAGATTGTTCAGTGTGGGAGAATACATTGGGAGGAGGATAACATAGATATGAGGTAAACAGATTCTGAGTAAGGGGAAAAAACGATTGTGAGCAATAGACTGCTTTTCTATTAGTTGCTGTACTGTCTTCTTGTCAAGAGTAACCATTGCTTTAAAAGACAAGATACTAAGAGTTAATATCACTCTCATATTATGTCATAATTAGTCCTGCACTGTGACATGAATTGCCATTCCCCTTTATAATCAAAGTAGTAACACATTAGGAGGCCATCAGCCTACTCCATCACACAATTCAATACATATCAACACTTCAACTATAGAGCATTTTCCAAAACAGTTGTATGAATTAATATCTCATCTCAGCAGAAACCACACATGAAATACTTCACTTTTAATAATATATAGACAAGGAATAGATTAGACATAGCAAGTATAAAACCAATACTAAAGCAGCACAGAGACACAGACAAAGAGAAAGTGAACACATGACTCACCTATCTCTTTGACAGAGAACTGAGAGGTGCCAGAAGAAGCACCATTGTATTTGGCCACACTGGAGTCTGCTGGACCGAAATGTTTCTCGGCCATCAGCTTGAAGTCATCCCGCATCTCCGACGACATACGCTTGCGGATCTCTGAACGTCGAGAGTTACTTCCCCTGCTCAGATGTCCGTCTAGAGAGGCAGGGCCCCTGTTGTTCACATGGTCCTCAGTGTCGGGGTACAGACTAGCGAGGGCCTCACTCTCCGCCAGCCCTCGACTGTGCCGATTCCTGTTGGCGGACATGTCGTTGATGTTGAGCGAAGTGAACGCACTCAGTTCTGGGTGGTCCAGATTGATGAGATTCTGTTTAGCCCTGTGCAGGCTGCTTTGTGTTTTGTATTGTCTGGGGCTGTCTGAGAGGGAGCCCCGAGCATCCTCCTCCTCCTCTATCGTGTCTATGGCGGGGGAGGTTGCCCGCTCAGCTTTCTCCACACTGTTTTGTTTGCTAAGCAGAGCCAACTTGCGACGCGCACTCTGTGTGCCACTAAGTTCTGACGAGCTTAGGTGATTGTTCAGTCTGTTCCCTTGGTGACCTTCAAGGTTCACACGGAGGCTACTTGCAGGGTCAAGGTCACTATCCCGGTTATCCATGATGGAAGGGGGGTTGTCTTTCCTGTCGGAGTAGACTGACGGGTCGTACATGGCGGAGGGGTACTTGGCGTCAGACTGCAGCCTGTCACTTGACGGCAGCTCATTGATGGCCGTGTTGGCAGACAGACGGCCCGGCCTGCGTGCAGACTTGCCCTTCCCAGGCAGTGTCTGGCTGCGACTGGACTGTGCAGACGGCCGGGCAGACTCCAACACGACAGGTCTGAGCTCATCATCATACTTAGAGTCTCTAGACTGAGAGGAGGCTGGCAAATGTTCTGAGCGCTCACGGCGACTCCCGGGCTCTGACGATTGTCTTTGCAGGGGACGGGACCGCCTCTGAGGGGAGCTGTCAGGGCTGGGGGGCTGCGAGCCCTCCTCCCAAACCCCACTGACCGGCCGGCGGGTCAGTTGAGGGGTGAGTGGCCGCGAGGGGATGCGTCTGTTAGTCCCACCCTGTCTGTGAGCAGATGGGGACACAGATCTCCCCCGCTGTCTGATAGTATGAACTAACGAATCGTCCCTTGGGGAGGGTTCACTTTCAGATTTCTCCTCTGGTCTTTCCGAAGGATCCAGTGGCAGAGAAAACACCCAGTGGTCCCCTGTAAACAGTCTCTGATTCACATCCTTGGTCAAACTCCGCCGCTGGTAAAACAGAATGTACGCATCTTTGGTGACGATGGAGTCGGTGAGAACTTTAACCCTGGTATCATCAAACACCCGCCACTCCCCGTCAATAGGGCTGCGGCAGTATGCGGTGTAGTGGCCCGCCATCATATTGCCGTAGTGATTGCTGACCGCTAGTAGGTCGTAGGTGTGTCCATCGCGGGCCAGGGGTGAGGGTGTGCCTTGGTGTTTGTGCACTAAGTGTGGTGACATGTCCAGACCATCTACTGGGAAATCTACCAGAGTGTTCAGCTTGCTGCGCCGCATGCCAGTCTGGAAGTGGTGGAGGGGAGGGAGGGGAAGGAAAAGAATGTCAAATCCATATTGTTTATATCTGCCCCCGTCATCAAGAACTATGAATATGAATATGAAATTAATATTTTATAATTCTTCTACATTTTCTGAAAATTGTTCAAGGATTTAGGGGTAGGAAATAAAACATTGTATCAAATTCCTATTGCAAGAAATGTGTTTTGTTAAAAGGAGAATAAAAAACTGTACAGAGGAAGAAGAGGGAAAACACAATCAGTAAGTATAAGTATCTAAGGCTAAAGCTAGAGACAACATTGAAATATGAATGTTGTGGGCTAACTGCTCATCATTTCCAACTGCCAAGGTATGTTACAAAAGGGACTTCAAGTATATTTTCCTAATAAGAGAAAAATAATTGCTGGACACAACCTACTGAACGAATTAGAGCACCTTTCCATTGAGGACATTTGACATAAAAGTGATGCATTCAAACATTAATGTATATGACTGCACATGATGATGATGATGAAGATGATGATGACGATGGTGACGATGATGATGAGAACCAACCTGTTTGAATCTCTTGAGATGTAGCACCAGTATATCAGGCAGAGACCACAGGCCTAGGGACTTGATGGTGCCTTGTTGTTGTTGTTGACAGTGAGGGCACAGCCACGCATCATCTCCACTTAACTGTACAGTAGAGAAAACAATTATTAGATAAGATGATTATGATAGAAGACACAAGATAAGATAAAATAACATAAGATCAGATGATTATGATAGAAGACACTAGATAAAATAAAAAAAACATAAGATCAGATGATTATGATAGAAGTCACTAGATAAGATAAAATAACGTAAGATCAGATGATACATTTGTATCCCATTGACAGTAAATTGGTTTCATAATGTTCTGACCATATTCACAAATGAAAGAAACAAACATGATGGATGAGACTCCACACACCATTCTCTCTCTTATCACTCACTCTTCAACAAACAGTAAAGATTTTTTACAAACTTTAAGGCAGAAACAACATTAAACTGTGGCTTCAGCAATGAAACACCAACCACCTCCTACAGGAGTGCCCATCACTCAACCCCCATAGAGTCGAAGCCCCCCCACACCTATCCAAACTAAACGTAATACTCCATGTATTTACTGGAAGTCTGGAAGGACAGTTGCATTCATTCTAAGTCTGAGGATCAACTTTGCTGTCTGATGTCCCTCCCATCGACAATGAGGTAGATCAAGTAAGAAGAAGAATTAATATATTAATAACAATTATAGGATGAATAGCCGAATATGGGTAGGGGGAGAGAGAGACAGAGAGAGAGAGAGAGAGAGAGAGAGAGAGAGAGAGAGAGAGAGAGAGAGAGAGAGAGAGAGAGAG
>JAUELK010070943.1:0-12650 GCA_031471215.1 Gastropteron pacificum | reverse complement strand
AAGGAGGATTAACCAAATATAGTTCGTCATTCTAAGTGTGTCCACGTAAACCTGTACATAATTCCTAATGCAGCTCACATTTTTATAGAATTTCTTGGTTGCCCTGAAAAAAGCCTTTCATGTGAAAACATTTCTTCTTAGCTCGATTATAAGTAGATTAGTTCTCACTAACCTAGAGTGAAAGCTTTTATATTACACAATATGCCCAACTGATAAGTAAGAATTTTGTTGATGTTGTAATCCACATTATGTTGTTGTTGTTGTTGCTATTCTCTGCTGTGGAGTTGTTCATTCTTGTCGGCCAATGCCAATCTTATGTACTTATATGACAATCCACATTATCAATCATGAATGTGTTTGCTTTACGCAGGTCTCCCTCGCAAGCAGTTTGACGACGTTCTAGCCAAGTCAAGCTACCCCGATAGTGAACATTCAAGGAAAACCAGAAGTGGAATTTTGAGAGCAAAGTAAGCGCAGTCTTTATTATGTGATTTAATGTGCTTTTATGAAGTATTGTTCCAGTCAAAACATCTCTTATTTCTTGTATATGACACATTCTCAAGAAAGAAAATGCGTCGTATTTACTGAAACAGATAGAGTTTGTATAGGGGACAATCAGCCATGTTGGAAAGAAATTATCAAAAATGAACAACAAGTTTATCTGAAACTGAGGTTTCACATTTAGTGATGATTTGAGAAAAGGTTTGAATATACATTTTTTTTTTTACAAATCAAAAATGTGAAGGAACAAATGATTTTCCTCGTTTTTTTTCATAAATGTTGTGAAGAGGCTTGAAATTCCTGTTCTAAGTGATTATGTTATTTCACTCTCTTCTTCCTTGCATTTAAAAAATAGGTATTCAGTTGTTTTCATAATTTAATTTCAATTAATCAAATTAATTGATCCCTATTCTATACTTTCTATTAAGTATATCCCATAAAATTCAATTAGAAAGTAAAAAGATAGACATGAAATTATCTCATACAAGCTTATAGAAATGAGAATGCCCTTTCATTTTCTGATCCTCTGTGTATGATTCTTGTGTGCTGTTTAGCTAGGTCTTGTTCCTTGCCTTTTCTTCTCTGAGCTATCTGAATGTATAGAATAAGGAAGTTCATTTTTTAAAATGGAAAGAAAGAAAATGCAATTTGAAAAATAATGGTAGATTTGTCTACCAAAAGTAAGCTAAACAACAAACACTAGAATTTCTGAGGGTAGGTGGATGGGAGGAGTACACAGCGATGTACTTAGAAATGTCACGATAGCCTTTTCCCAATACTGTTTGTTTTGCTTTGTATCCTCTTTTTTTTCTTTTTTTTTGAAACTCAAATTTCGCCCCATTAGGAACATAGAACTACTGTCTGAAGTCAACTTGGTCTAGTTGGTAGGTAAGAGGTCTAGTGCATGCCACCACCCACTTGTCTTGCTGCTGCTGCAGTCTTGTGTACCACTGCAGTGTGAGTGCCGCACCATCTTGTGTTATACATGACACAGCAGGCACTCTGCCTGTGGCACTCTTTGAGGATGAGCACTTTTGCACTGGAAAGTCTTGTCATAAAATGCTGTTTCTTAGTCTAAATCAACAACGACATGCTTTTGGAATATGTTTCTTGTCTGATAAATATAGTTCTGAACATGTAATAAGGTTGAACTCAATTTGTTAAGTTTTACAAATGATTAATTAATATTTTGTTACAGATTATTCTTCTTCTGACTACATTTCTAACGCTAGAACTGACACAAGTTTATTGTACCTACATAATGTTTTAAAATGATTGCCCAAGGACAGTATGCTGTGTTTTTTTTTTGATTAAAAAAAAAAGAAGAAAAAAAAATGAAATTTGACTTCAGAATACTATATTGGATTGTATACTGACTGTGTTCAAATTTTTCTCCTTTATTACTAGGAAAGTTGTGTGTAGAAAAGTTCTGTATGCCCAGTAGAGATATGAAGTCAGTAAGTAAAGCATGACATGCCATCGTCAGCACAACATGGCATTTATTTTTTAGTGTGGCTTCAGTACTCGTGTTTCCTCTGTAATATTTTTTTTTTTTCTGTTAAGTTTGATACTAAACTCATGGTCCATGTCATTTCCTGTGTTGGCATCTCTGTAAAGCAAAGAACAAAATCTTTGAATGTTGTAACTATCTGGGAAACCATTACTGGTTTGCAGCTTTATATTCTTTTCAGGCAACGCTTCAACTTCTTTAGCACTCTGATTTTCAAAAAAGCGCTTTTGTTTTGAGAAAATCTATTTCATTTTCCTCTTGTGAAACTTACTGTGACAAGGTTTGTGGAAGTATTTCAATAATCAGTCCTTGAAATACGAAATTTATGTACATTTCTTTGTAAGTCAAGTCTGAAACCATTAAAGTAGAATCTGAATATAGATTCTGGACTGTTGAATATTTAAAGCTATTCTACAATGAAGGCATGAGCATCATTGGTTCAATGGACTTCAGTGAATGGATTGAATGTTTTCTCAGATTAGTTCTGTGTGAGACATTTTGGTTTGGGTTGAGGTTGGATGTCACACATACTAACAATAGTTTCCCAGTAGTCTGGGATAAATGTAACCTTTTTTAATCCCTCACAATCTGACAAAACAATACACATTGTATTGAAACAGCAACTGAATTTAAAGGCAAAGCATAATCAGGTAACACATAAGACTTGTGTGTAAGAAGTTAAAACTGAATAAGGGAAGCAAAGATTTTAGAATCCATAGACAACATATTATTACAATTTGGTTTCTACTTCAAGATTCTCGAAAGTGCTAGTAATTTCAGAATGTTGAGCGGGTTAGAACTTAGTAATGTAGATGAGATGATTTTGTGTGTTCTAGTGCCAGAACTATACGTCTGCTGAAACGATTCGGGAAAGTAAGACCGCATGCTTTCCTTGAATCAGGATTTGATAAGGATCTAGACCAATGGTTTCCAATCTTTATACATATTCCTTATCCTGAATGTATGGCAAAATATAAGATGTTTGTCCAAGTAATCAATGAATTAGAGTAAAAAATCAAATGTCTAATTCTTTGCTGAAAAAACAAACTTATATTATTTGTAAAGTTAACTTCAACATTCCATAGCCCAAATTGAGATACACAGGAGCAAAAATGTTTCATACGAGGTGCTGCAGAGTATTTTTATAACTACCAAGTATTTTAAGATCCCTCAAGGTGGGACAGATTGGAAGCCATTTTGTCTAGACATTTTGTTTTGACTTGCCCTCCCAACCATTCCTCCTCTTGCATGCTTTGCTGGACACTTTGCAGGTTTCCTCCAATACAAGAGCCCAAAGCACTGTCACTGAGTGCGAGAGAACCAACCGTGTTTTCTTTTCAACTGTATTAAGATGTTAAGTGCGCAAAGGTCTGTGTGTGCGCTCACTATCATCTCATGATATGTAGTGTCAAGCTGTTCTCTTCTGTGTGGTGTGTGTCGTGTCTCAGTCTTTGTAGTTCCTTGTGTGTGCTGAAAGTTATGGCTTTTTATGGACCTAGACTTTATCAAGGATACTTTCACATAGTTTGTCTTCATGTTCTTTAGAGATAGTCATAAGTCTTAAGCAGAAGAATAGTAGTATAGTAGATTACTCCATGCAACAGCTAGCTGAGTGTGCGTGAACACAGATAATGACAAACTTTATATTTGGTTTTACATCAAGATCTTTGTTGCTCTAAGCAACAGGGTAACCAAAAAAAAAAGAATTGTACAGTTCAACTTCATAATGAAGTTCCAGTTCCAAAAGGGTTCGTTGAAGACACAAATAAAAGTCTTTGTATCATTAATCATGAGAGTAATCATCACTCTTAATTAAACATGCCATCCATTATTTGTACAATGTAGTAATCAAATTCGGAAAAGGGGCAAGCTCCAGTACATCTTTAGTGAGAGGTGTTTGTCAGTTTTATCTTAGATGTCCTTATTCAGGACTAGAAGAATTCTTACATTTCCAATGGGTCTATTTGTCTGTGTGTAAGGTTTTTCCTGCGTGCACTCTCCTAGTCCTATTTCTGGATACTTTACAAGAAGAATCTTACTATCATCTCCTGAGATTTAAAGCTTTTGTTTACAAAAATAGAGATAAAATCCCCCCCATACTTCTCAGAAAACTGGAAGAGATCCATAACAGTGAAAGCAGCTCATATAGAACAACTAAAAGATACCTCAAGAGTAGAGAATTAGAATTACTGTACTGTACATACATGCAAAGATGAGATTTTTGAGTAAGGAAACTAAATGTTGTAAGGCAAAGGGTTATAAAATGTGAGGAAACAACAAGAACGGACTCAAGGGAAAATCATGCTCTAAATGATTAAAAAGAGAAAAAAATGCCCACATATCTTTTTGAAATTGGTTTTGATGTCCATACTTTATGGCACCCAGCATAGTGTGATTAATTTCTGCTTGGCTTTTCATGAAACCACACACATTATATTGAATCCAGCATCCCTCATCCCTCATAAGCTGAGATTGTTACTTTAGCTTACCACATGTACCAAGGTCATGACCTGCCAACTGTATGTGTACCTGGAAAGATTTGTTAACCAGTGTGTGCTTTTTGTTTTCTTGTCTTCTATCCATTCTGTATGCAGGATTAATTTATAGACTGAGCATAAACTGTCGCAGAAACTGTATGGTACATAAACATCTTTGTTTGTTACCCAGTGTTTTTTTTTTCTTCTATCCATTCTGTATGCAGGATTAATTTATAGAGTGAGCATAAACTGTCGCAGAAACTGTATGGTACATGAACATCTTTGTTTGTTACCCAGTGTGGCTTTTTTCTTCTATCCATTGTGTATGCAGGATTTATAGAGTGAGTGTTGACCACCTGCCTATGCTGAACCCACTGATCAGTCAGAGACTTTACTTGGTGTGAACTCAGAGCCAGTCAGACTTTTTGTGCCTTCATTTGTCCATACAGTGGAGTCCACATAAGATAAACTCGCATAAGATACACTCTCACTTACAACTCTTCCCCTGGTCCCTTCAATTCTCTTATATGAGCCAACTCATCAAAGTCTAGTTAAGATAAACTTTATTTAACACGAGTCTGTCTCGGCCTGGTTAAAATAAACTTTTCTCTGCCAAGGTAGTAGTAGTAGCCTCCTTTCCGCCACTTCAATGCGCCAACCCCGATCACTCCTATCAGTTGCACACACTCGCACGCAAAGCCAACACAGTCACACGCTGGCTCCATCGCTGCTCGTGATTACAGTGTGGCGTTTGGAATGGTCAAGAGTCAGTAAAGGTCACACGCACTATTTTACATAACAGGGGAGGTAACTGGACTTTTACCCATCTTTACCTTCGATAATGTATAAGATAAACCTTGTTTAAGATTTCCTGGTCCCAAGGAGTTTATCTTAAGTGGACTCCACTGTACTCATCTTTTTTTTTGTACAAGAGGACACCGTAGCCACACCCCACAGTGCATTGCCAGCTCAGTGCTTTCTTTGTACTTTTGTTTTATCTCCATTTTTCTAGCTTTTTGTTTTTACCCCAAAGGTTTGGGGGTTCAAGCAGGAGTGTTTATTTTATAAATAAACGTTGTGTATTTGAAGCTCCTGTGATCCAGCAAATGTTAATGTTCTCCTCTCTGTCCAACTTTCTCATTGCTGTGAAATATGGAGTTCAACATACGCCCTTTTAGTTTGATGGAACAAAAGTTGACAAAATCTTGGGCTTACGGATAAGGAGTAAAGCTGTTGCATCTGTAATATTTGGTCAGTTTGAAAACTTTTCAGTCTCTCTGTGATATTCTTTTTGAATGTAGGAAAAAAAAAAGGGTTAACTAACAGAAATGCCAAAGTTGATGTCTATGTCTTTATTCGCCTCATTATCATCTTTGTCCATACCAATACTGGACACAGTTTATGGATTCCCTATGACAAGTTCTCAAGTCGAAATCTGTACATTTTAGTTCAACCTTGCAATCAAGTAGAATGTTTGAATTTTGAATGGAGATTGAACATGACACTAGATAGTATGGCGTTTGAACATTGTATTTTTAGGAATACATTGTAGATAGCTTCAGTCTTAAGTATAAGTCCTTTTTGAAAAATATTGCATTTAATTTATAATTCTGAGAATTATGGGACTTTCCTATATTGCTTTTACTAGCTGCACTGAGTGAATACATTGCTAAGAATTATTCATGATCATGCTGACCCAACATGGTAGCTGGCCTGGAGATAGTTGGTGCTAGGTTTGACTTAGACAGTTCATGGGCTGGGCTTTCATCAAACATTTCTAAATGTCTGTGTTCATCATTATCATAAAATAACCAATAACTGAATCAAACCGCTGTGTACTTGCATCACTCATTTCAGTTCTATACATATTTGAGTTTTGTGACAGTGTGTCAATTTATGATTAGGTTTCAATACTTCCTTGAAAAGATATGCCGAAGCATCCAACCAGATTATCGACTTAGGTTGTCATTTTATATAATCATTTGATAGAATACATACAGTAGACATGCTAAAAGTTGTAAGAGAAGAAATGCGTAAGATAAGATGAGATGAACTCAATTAAGCCATTGACATGGGAATTTCATATGTAGACGTCTGTAACTTTGTTGCTTCTAACTGCACGTAAGCATCTTTTTTATTCAGATAACTTGACTAGACAACACCTCTCATAGCATACTTTATCATGATGCTGTATTTTAGTCAGGACATAATGTATTAAATTTGTTTTCTCAAAGTGCACTTTTTTAAAATTTACAGCACAATGCCATGAGAATTTTGATCAATATACTTAAGATCTTAAAATCATATTTATTTAACAGTACATAGGTTTTTCTAAGATCCAACTTTGTGAAAGATATCACATTTTGTATTCTTTTGTTCTGGACATCACTTTTATGATTAATGTAAAGACTTGAGCCAGAGACCTTCATTCAGATCACCACACACTGGAGTTAAAAAAAAATAAATTCTTAACACTATCCGTGCAACGTGTTTTTACATCATATGCAGGGTATTTTTCTCACCCCACATTTCAAATAGGAAAAAAACCTACTTATTGCTTTTGGGCTTTTTTTTTTTTTCTCAAAAGGATCACCAGCTTCAGTAATAAGGCGTATTTCCCTGAGAATGGATGGAAAAAGTATGAAGAAAAAAACCCTCAAAACCCACCCCCATGACCCTTATTATAATTCATGCATACGCTACCCCTTCCCTTCCTCTTTTTTTATTTCTGTTTAACCTACTTTCTCCCACTGTGTGGTTTGCAGTGAACTCTCACATAACTATTGTGTACTGTTTGCTCCCTGTGTGCTCCCCCCCCCCCTTCATCTCAACCAGAGTGTCATTTGTTTTGTTTCTTACCAACTGAACACATCTTGCCACCTGCACATTTTTTACATTTCTTTTTTTTTTTTTTGCTTTTCAAAAGTATTTAAAGTGTATCATGATTAATTAGTATGGGTACAATGTTTAAAAAACAAAAATCACATTTATTTAAACTATTTATACATAGCATTGGATGATGCTCTATGTGCTAGAGCCAAAAACTTTTGTTAGTCAGGAAATGTATTTTGTATTGACATAGTTGAGTTAGAAATGTAGTTTGGTCAGAGTAAAAGTTTGTTTGGTTAGTCAATGGTATTGGCAACACTGTTGTTTGCTTGAACTTGGAGTAGTGCAAAAGCAAGCATAGTTGAATAGACATGATGTTTATTGGATTAAGATTTGATTACTAATGATCTGAGATGTATTCAGATGCAACACGCCACATGTTGATTTCTTATAGTAGGAAATTACATTCCAAGATTACAAAGAAAAGGTTTAAAAAAATGTACATATTTTGAGGCTGCTCACATTCTCATTCTCCATGAAAGCAAAATGTTTTGACAATGAAATAATAATTTTCTGACATGTTTGGGTATTCTATGAAGAGAAAAGTAAAGAAAAAAGAAAAGGGTTCATATGAGAATAATTCAAGGTGTTGCAAATACACAATGAAAGCCATCAGGCTCCAAAATTACTCATAAGAAAGTAAACAAGTTTAATGGTAAATATCAAAGATAATCAATCAAAGTTTGCAAAGCACAAATTATATGATCATGGTTATTACAGCTCAATTCAAATTCTGTGCTAACGCAAACATAACCAGATTAACAAGAATTTGGATGGGTGTATAAGCTCTATGCATGTAAAGTGTAAAAAGCATTCACTAATTTAAAGTCTCTTCTATGCAGATTATCGGTCAAGCTTAAAGAAAATTAGTGTAATGATCAAGAAGATATATGGGCCAGAACTATGTATATCTCATAATGTAAACTTGTTTGGCAGAGGCGATGTTCATAGTCAATAAACAAAATTAAACTTAGATTACTTACTCATTTGCTTATGCCTCTTGATTACTTGTTGGACAAAAGGCCGCCCATAACTTAGTTAACTGAAATTCGAATGACTCACAAAAGTAACATGACCTGTAAAATTATGGCTTACTTATATAGCCACTGATGTCCCATATAATGTAAACCACGACTATTTCCTTATTGAGGCCATGGTGGCCCATATCATGTAAACCACGACCATTTTTACTATCTGATTTCGAGAATTGTGTAGGTCCAATTTTGAGTAAACCATTAGATCTAATTGGAAATTAGGCTAGGCCTATATGGATTGTTTAGAATTATCTGAATGTCTAAAGGGTGGCCTCAATAAGGAAATCGTTGTGATTTACATTGTATGGGCCATCGATGGCCTATATAAGCACTTCCATATATATGGGCCACCAGTGCCCTACATAAGCACTTCCTAAATGTATTCAAGAGTTGTAATAGTGATTTCTTATGAATTGTTAGATTCCCCTGAAGATGTTTTAAACTTGTTGTCTCAAACCACATGTTGTCCTCGTCACTCACAGATGTAGTGATGGCTCCATGGTCCAAGTGGTCAATGTGGAGGATTCATTCTCCACCCCGAGGTGTATCCCAGTCAAGCGTCCACTCAGTGTCCGGAGTACTAGACTGACCCAGTCAGCAAATCCTCATCGGAGGACGTAGCCTACGACTCCATACGCCCCCTGGATCTTGCCTGCTGCATCGTTTCTCTTTATCAACTTGTAGTCCCCCAAACTTTCCCCAACTCAAAATACATGGAAAGATCAACCCAAGTTTCACAGCAGTTTTCTAACTCTTGAACCATTACTGAAAGATCAACCAAAGTTTCACAGCATTTTTCTTACTCTTGAACCATTACGAGAACGAGGAAGACAAAGAAGAAGAACCATGCCTCGAGTCTTGATTTCATTCTCACAAAGTGTTATGATGCTGTTCTGACATATGATCTAAGAGTTTAGACAATGGATTATTGTTGTTGATAAACTATGGAGAAACATGAAAGAACATAATATACAAGCATTATGTTTCAATCGAGAGCAAAGAAAGTCTGTGTAATTTGAACTCTGAAATAATGAAGTACATTGTGCACTACACTACTGCCTTTGCTTGTCTTTTGTTTTACTTTACCCAAATCAAGTCAGGTAAGGCTGCACTTTGTGATGACTTTAAGCAATCTCTTAATTTATTTCATGCATAAATAAATGTCTTATCAATAGCTCAATGCAAGACTACTTTTTGTGCCTGTTTATTTTGATTGTTTAGTGGAACACACATAGCTCATTGGGAGAGGTGAGACCTACACATGAATGTCCATTTCTGATAAGACTGGGGCTGTGTTGACTTCCTATATAACCCATAAAAGCTTTCGTATATTCTGTTTCCTTCACATTACAATTACGGTTTTTCTCAGTTTGTGAAAGTCTTAGCTCATGAAGTAACAAATCAGGGTACACCCATCAGATCAAATCATCAGTTATCCTGTTCGACAGTGTGAATGGATGTGTTGAGTGTTTGTACATGTATGTAGAAAAAAGAGACAGAGATTATTTCTTGCATTCTATATTTTAAAAAACATTATTAAAACATATTCCCCCCCCAAGAGTTTATAGTGGTTGATTGAGTGAGTTTGAACAATCATCTCCTTCCCTTACTACCTGAAAACAAAATCTCTTTTAATATTTTTTTCTAGTCGTCTCAACAAATACCATGTATATGTTGTCTGACTGTCTTTCCCTGACTGGAACTTGATCTGGTCTATGTGACTGTAAGTATAAGATTGGATAAGGAAAAATGAACTTTATTAATCCATGAACATGGAAACTTGGTTTGGATGTATTACATAACATTATACATAACTATGTGCTCATGCCTCTATTCTTCAGTATTTCCTCTCCGTGACGAGCTTTAGCGATTCAGTATTAACCATCTCATTGCAACATATTTCATCATTCCATTGATATATATATATACTTTGAATTTGTCCAGATGAAAATTATGCTTCATTTTGATTGTGAGTTCATTTTTCTTTTTTATATATATGTTTAGTCCTTGTCTTTTTCAAACCTACAGAGCATGAGAATGATACTTTCATATCTATTCACTTTTCTCTAAGTATTCACTTTTCACCAACTGTGATATGTTATGTAAATCTTGTAAATATCAATGCATTTTTTCTCCATACTGATGCCTTACTAGTGTAGCCATGTCAATGCACGTACAACAGCTGTCACTGTAATTCAGGGGAAAGGTGTGGAAAACTTGACAATTTAGCTGTCAGCTGGGTCAATGCCCTCTACAGTTGACAGCAATTTGACACCGTTCACCTGGAAAAGACACTAAGGCACGTAAGGGATGCACATTGTATGGTCTGGGCAGGCCAGAGAAAGCCTGAACTAGGCCTGAATGCGACTTGCATAGGCCAAAAGTTTTATGTGGGAATGTGAGCACAGGCCTCAAGGGAAAGCTGTGTTGTGGATGGCCACAATAAAGGGCACTGGGGACCTCACAGGCTCCTGGCTGGCTTTAAGTCTGATAAACAGGGCCCAGGGTCAAAGAAATTTTAACCTTTCGGGAGGCACCTCATTTAGCTTGTAGTTCAACACTAAAGCATATCTATCCATGAATGTCAATGGAATATTGTACGTAGTACTCTTTTCTCTCTCTGTCTCTTTTATTGTGTTTTTTTTTTACTGTTCTAAGACAATAGAATTACAACATGTTGTCCATTGCTTCCTTGTGATCTGCCTCTGTCAGGGTACATAATCGGCAGTTAAAATCACATTCCAGTTTCACAAATACTGCAATGTGCACTGTATAAGAAATGAAGTAAATCATGGAAAAAATGAAGAGGTCTACAGTGAAACTCAATACCGGTTTTTACCAGCGGCATAGAGAGAAAGATATTTACATTTTGTGTTGGGTGTTCCTAACACATGTACATAGAGCTTTTAATAAGTCACTTTTGTAGATTCACTTTTAACATTTTGATACACTGATATACATGTTTAACCTCACTGTTGTTTTCACTTCATGCCTTGTTTCAGTATACATTTACTTACGACTTTTTTTATTTACATATGCTTACTCCTTTCATTAGGAGGAAGACAGATTGAAATGTAGAATTTTAACATGTAGATCCTCAGTATACATTTTATGGAAATGAATAAGTGTGTTACTACTTTGAGTTTAATTACATACAAATTAAACCTATTTTGGTGTCATACATACTATAAGTTCTGCAGTTCTAAATGTAAAAAGAATTTAAATTAGATCTGCTTAGAACAGTTTTCTCTTCAACTGTTTTTACCTGTAGACATGTAGATTTTGGGAAAAGTAAGACAGCACTTCAAAGTATACTTATGATGTCTATTCATTCTGGAATACTAATTTTTTTTACTGAAAAAAACGTATAAACCTACCTTGATGCTTGATCTCACAACATCTCTCCTCTTCTTTTGTTATATTTTTGATTTCCTGTCCGCGCTCTTAACATTGTGTTCATTGCTTTGAATTTCAGTTGGTGCCTTGATTACCATGCAGATTTGTTGTCCAGTTTTATGAGTCATCTTTATCACTTTATCATTTTTTCTTTCTTTTTTTTTCATTTTCATCTAAAACGATTGTGAACATCTGTGCTCTCATCTCAAATGTAGACATAATTTACTTAAACAATTATTTGTCTTATTCTCATTTTGGATCTAAATATGTTTTCAGTGCTTTCGGGCATTCAAACATGTTTTTTTGTATTTCATTACTTAAGGCCTTTCAACCACAAGTTTATTTAAAGTAGTATTTGTGTTATTTTCATTGAATGACCTCATTTTGCCTTCATTAACTCACTTGGGACCAGGCCCGAGCTTGGCCCACAACCCCCCGGCACCAGGCTTTTTGGGGTGTTTAAAAAAAATTATAATTTCACTTCGCTTTGAGCTACAAGAATAATACTCGGCTTTCGTATAGTGATACCATCAGAATACTTATATGTTAGGTACATTTTATTTTATGGACTTGTAAAACAAGGTGTTTTTCACATTTTAATATGTTTTTGTTTACTACTGACTACCAATACCAACACTATAGTACAGTAGAACCCAGATATCTCGACGTCTCTTAACTCGACTTTCGGCTTAAGTCGACTTGATTCAGAATTCCCAACTTTTTCTCTATACAGTATTACTACTTCGACATCCAATAAGTCGACATATTTTACCTCTCTTTTCTCTTATGTCGACATGAACTGAAGTGCAAAGTGACATAAATAGTCACAATAGCACGAACCGA
>JAUELK010070942.1:0-22327 GCA_031471215.1 Gastropteron pacificum | reverse complement strand
TATTATTATTATTATTATATGTGTATAAGTGACATCAAAGATTCAGAGAAAGGCAGAAATAAAGATACAAGGACCCATCTATTGTTTTATTTAAGAAAGATGTACATTAACAGATGAGTAGACAAAAAAAATTAAAAACCAACCTTTAATTTCAATACTGTTGGTTGCCGCCAACTGACGAGCAGTTTTGTTTGATGGAATTCTCCGTGGAACATCTTGTAACAACTGTTGAGGAGTACAGTAAATGATTAGTGTTAAAAAGAATACCCACATTAAAAAGTTTTCCAAATGTGGTGTTATTCACATTAAGAGAACTGTTGTTATTTGCACTTTTTTTTTGTTGTATATATTTTACAAGTAGAGTATAACAATTATCTAGGTAAGAAATGAAAAAATTATATGGGTAAATTCTTCTTCTTTGTTCGATGTAGCTAAATGATATGGCTTCAACTACTTCGAGGGTATCGGAATAAAAGATTTCAGGACTGTCTGTGAAAGAGAAAAGATAGACTGTTACTAAAAGTCAAATGAAGTAGGTACTAGAATATATACTATCTTTTCAATTCAAGAGAAATATTTAGCATGAACATTGTCTACAGTATCATCATCAACAGCCTGCCAAAGCTGTGGCCTACTGACCCCATCCTCATCCTCGTTAAGGTCAAAGTTGTGAGATGGATTCCTGGACTTCTCCAACAACTCTTTGGCCAGCCTCCGACTGAGATCCCCTTGTAGGAAAGGGTGCTGAAACAAATGGAAGAGAAGATAGTGAAATACAAGTCCATAACAAACCCCTGTAGGAAAGGGTGCTGAAACAAATGGAAGAGAACATAGTGAAATACAAGTCCATAACAAACCCTTGAAGGAAAGGGTGCTGAGACAAATGGAAGAGAAGATAGTGAAATACAAGTCCATAACAAACCCTTGTAGTTGTAGGAAAGGGTGATGAGACAAACGGAAGAGAACATAGTGAAATAAGTCCATAACAAACATAAGCATCTGGAAATGTATGATGAATAAACACCATACAAAATATGCATTACTTCACAATTAACCAATCAAAATAACTTTCAACTGTATTTGAGGCGCATGGAATGTCTAAATAATGCCTTTAAAAATCAAACGTTATTTCTTCACTCTTCCACATTGACAAACACTGCAGTCTGTCAACACGGATGAGGGTGGGGGATATGAACATTTACCATGGTAAAAATTGTGTTATTAAAGAACAATCGATTCCTAGATTTGTGTAATGACAAACAATACCAAAGTGGTCATACTCACATCTGTCAATTTGTCAGCTGGTGGCCTTTTCTTGGGATTTTTTGTTAAGGCAACTTTGATGAAGTGTTGAAATACAGCACTCCTTGGTAAGAAAACACATGAGGGGAAATGAGAATGTTTTTCATTAATTGAAAGTAAAAGTCAACTAAAAAGCCTATTACAATACAAATATGTATCCAATATAGCAGCATTCATCATAATTAGATAAACTTGAAGAACTTGGTCTTTATGGTAAAGCAAATGATGTGCTACATTGTTGATATGTAGTCTTGATGTTCTACAATCAACACTCAACTCCTTACCATTTGTTCTTGTCTTTCAGTTGAGGTGGTTTAAACCCACTCTTGGACATGAGAAACAGAGCTCTGAAGGAAAAATAAATGAACATTATTACACAATCAAAGTTATGTACTGAAACATTGACCTTTTCCACTATTCTGTATTGGCTAAAAATATTTTTTTAAACAGCAGTGCTGTTGTCGCAGCATGTCAAAGCACAGGAAAAGCTGCTCATTGAATGTTTTTTAAAAGAAGGGTCATCATCATCATCCACCTTTACACCCAGTGGTGTGTTGGGCAGCAAAAGAAGGGTGTATGTCTTTTATTAGTTTTAGAGTTGTACACAATTTTAGAAGGAAGTGCTAGTGCTGCTTTCACGCAATAACAGACCTTGGAGCCACAAATACTTTTGATCTCCACTTTGGAATCCCACTGTCACCCATACCATCCTACATGAGATGCTATTCAAGGCTTCACTCTATGAGCTAGATAAAGACACCATCAGCCTGTAATTCTATAACGTTTTCTGCAATCGACAGGTCGCCAACTTTTATTCAACACTACAAGTACAATGCTAATAACAATCTATTACAAAACAAAGCACCAACACATTAAACAAAACAATGCAGTTAATTAGCAGATCAAAATTTGCTTTATCTGTGTACCTCATAGGGTGTAAGTCAAACATGGGAGGCTGTAGCTCAGCAAACTCTATGGCTGTGATGCCCACGGCCCAAATATCACACTGCTGGTTGTAACCTCCCTTTCTCTCCACAGCGGCCACCTCAGGAGCCATCCTGAAACACAACAATTGAATGGTGTAAAGTCTCTCAGAAATATGCTGTACCAGGTGTAGTTCCTATGTCATTATGGTACAAGTTATGTGGTCTGTGTATTAGAGGTGAAGGATAGATGTCTTTATAATATTGCATCAGATCCATATAAAATTGCAATTTGCAAAGGAAAAAGAAGAGCATAGCTGCCAAACCTTTGAAAACCAAAATAAGGAACACCCAATCACAGGTACACTTAGCCACCGAAAAGAACTACAGGTTGAGACAAACAAGCTCAACAATCACATTGTTCAACTCCAAAACTACTATTATATCCACTGGCATACTAAATCCAAACTCTAGTGTCTAAAGAGTCAAAGGGCCACAAATCAAAGACTGCATTCAGTGCATGGTGATGTATAAATTTAATGTGAGAATGGGTGTGTTAAATACTTGAAACCCAACACATTAGACACTGATCTCTACCCATGCAACAAAAACCTGTAGTTACTCACCAGTAGGGAGTTCCAATGAAAGACTTTCGTTTACACATTGTAGCTGTAATTTGTGCTGACACCCCAAAGTCAGCTGTTGGCGGGATAAAGAAGACAGAACATCATCATTGTAAGCATTCTCCTTACAGTATATATACCTGAACCATAAGTCGTTCAATGCGTGGCGATAAAAGCGTTAATGATAACTGTAAGCTATCTCTATGACCAGTCATGAAAAAGCTGTTGCTCAACCTTGGCAGTTACAAATCAATGAAGAGCAGGCCTATTTAGGGGTGCAACTCAGGCAAAATTCAAATTCTATCATAACTCCACATTTTTCAAAAATGGTTGATAAGCACTGCTCTTTTACAATTTAAATGTTCACTCCAGCAAAAAGCAGAGCTTATAATAAATGTAACTTTTAAGGCAAATTTAACTATGAACGGATATACAATACACACATAAAAGAGCATATTTACTCTACTCCTACAATACTAATAAAAGCAATCACTTACCCAATTTAATATCACCTTCATCTGTCACTAAAATGTTAGCACCCTGAGGAAAGAAAAAAGAAATGTAGACTAGCATACTCATACTCAAATCATGTGTATATAAACTATAATATTACCGGTACCTATCTAAAAAATTGTTGTACATATTTCCAGACCTGCTTTTCAAAAGTCCTGACTATTATGTAAGGTATCTCAAGAACATCATGTTTTTACAGAAACCTGTAACAGTGTAACAACATTTTTTTTTAAATAAAAGAAATGTGTTTTAATTTTTACCATATTTTAATAATGAAATACTACCAAGACTCAAACAGTGATTTTCAATGAAAACCAATAAATACACAAATATAAATTTAAAAGACTACAACAGTGGTATTAAAGAAAGAATACCTGCACTACACAAAAAAAGGTGTACACATGAATAATGTAATGTCCAAAAGCAATCAATGGACTGTCCACAGGGCATGAACGAATAGGGGTACAGCAATTATGTTCCTACTATCGGTCTCACCTTGATGTCTCTGTGCATTTTGCCCCTCCTATGTAAGTAGCCCAACCCCTTCAGGGTCTCTCGACAAACAAAGGCAATGGTGGGCTCTGGTAAGGGTCCAGTTACTGGAAGAAGACAGATCATAAAAAAAGTTCACATCTTACTTTAAACAGTACATTTATGCTTAGAAAAAAATTCCACATTAACTACATTTTAGACAACCTGGTGTCAAAACTTCAAAATTCATGACATTCAAAAGGGAAAAAAACAACAGTGGTATTTATGAGCAAATAATCACAACAACAATATAATCCATTTTGAGGCAAGGAAAACAATTTTCAATGAATGTAGGCTTCCCTAGACAATCTAACCAATGTATCCGTACTTGCTTCTCGTACAGAACATACTAAAACATAAATGAATCAAAAGCACATTTTGCATAAGAATCACCCCAAAAGTGTATTTCTGACACATCAAACCAAAGATTACCATGGTAGATATCTTGCATAGAACCTCCTCCACAGTACTCCATAGCAATCCATAGCTTCTCCCTCCTGTAGGAAGAGAAACCACAACAAGAACATACAAAATATTAAGAATCATAATTAATTAGCATTGATTCATACCAGTCAGTACAAAAAAAAGAAGAAAAAAGGCTTAAAACTATACTGTCTGTTTCTTAACTAAAATTGAGTACTGGAATACATTTTCCGCTGTATGTGCAAATGGATCTCACTAGCTTCACACTATGACTAACTGAGGGTGTACCAGTTCATAGACATATCCATGATACATTTAATTCAGTAGAGATAGATTTAAAAAATTGATTGACCACTACCAATGTGTAAGACAAAACTACCCACCTCAAATAGCTTCCAAAGTAGGCCACAATGTTGGGGTGCTTACAGTCTTTCATCATAATGATCTCTTGTTGTATAACAGCAAAGTCATCACCTGTATTAACAACAACAAACATTGTGATTTAGGGTCAATTTCATTTTGCAATTTATGTTCTCTCCACAAAGTCTTTGGTAGCAATGTCTAAAGATTTATCAGAAATCCTTAGCCTTGGTGAAAAAAAGACACATATATTTCTCCATCTGAGAGTTTGGCCATATCCTCTCTTCTTACCAACATCAGTTGGTGGTAGTAAACCAAGCACTCATCGTTGTAGAAAGTGCACCAAGTCTCTGGATACTTCATTTTTGTTATATATAATGACTAAATGTTTCTCATTTGTTGGCATGCCAATTTGATCTATGTAATGCTTGTTTGTAGAGAATGACAAAATTCTTCTAACATAATAAAAGGTTAAAAAAAAAAAATTGGTTAAACCGACTTTTTCAGCTACAGAGCACCTTGTAGGAAGTTGCCTACACAGATGTTATAAGTACACACTAGTAGTATAGTATAATTGAAAATCGAGGCGTGCTCAGTGTCCATGATCTGACCTGGTTCCAGTTTGATGACTTTAATACCAGCCAACTCTCCAGTGTTGAGGTCCCTTGCCTTGAGAAAGAAAATTTGGTAGCAGAAGTTCATTTTATGCACATTATAAATTATTCTACTTTTTTAAAGTAGACAAACACTAATCACTGAATATCAATACTAGAGTCTGAGTCAAATTTTGATTTTACATTTACAAATCAGATAATCATCAAGAATGAAGATTGACCCTGATTTGAGTAGGCTTCTAATTTCACACTTTTCTACCACCCCACCCACCATCCATGCTACTGTGACTGACTACTGGTGATCTCATTCTTAGATCTTCTGGCACCGATCTTCTTTCTAGTGTGTCAGTGTCCATCACATCACCACTTCTTAAGATCTAGATCTACTAGTACTAGGCTACCACCTCACCAGGGATTCTTCTATTCTATGTCTCAACAATAACAAACAAAGTAGAACATCTCAATTCTCAACATCTCTCTCTCTCTACTCTCCCACTAGAATCTAGACAAAATCTAGGCCAACTCCACTCAACTAACTACTAGACGTCTAGTCTAGTCTAGATCAGATCTCTAGCTTTTATTAAGCTAGATCTAGATGAAGATGTCGGTGTCTAGATCTAGATTCTAGTGAAAAACTTTGGTTGAAATTTGTAAACACAATCACAATGTCACTTGTCACAATATAAATAATCTTGATCAAATTTAAAAAGACAGGACAGGACAAACACAGAAACTTGAGTCACTTGTTGTTGAGATTCAAAACTTTCTTCGATTTCCTTGCACAACACAAACAAGAAGGCCAAGCCCAAGCTAAGACTTCTTAGTCTTAGACTTGGATCTCTACTCTAGACTAGACGACAGCCTTCTTTCTACTTCTTCTCCTTCTATCGAGAAACAAATTCAAATTGCAATAAAAACAAAATGATTTTGATCTGACTAGGGTCTAGATCTACTAGATTCTAATACAATTTCAGCTGTCAAAGACATTCAATGAGTCACTGGGTTTTTAGCCTGCATTAATACTCACCTTGTACACATCCCCGTACGTGCCACTGCCCACCCTTTGGATGAGTTCAAAATCATCCTGAGGGTTTCTCCGCAATATATCTGCCGACATTGTTTAAGTCTATTCCCTCATACAATTTGCTTGAATCAGTCCATGTTGATCAATAATTGTAGTCGATTAAGTCACGGTGCTTTCGGTACAACCTATTTCGTTCATTTCATTATGTCTCTGCTATAGCTTTCACAAGTTCAAGTTTACTATGCAGTAGCCTAAGTGTCAGTCAGTATGTTTCTGTTGTGGCCTCTAGCCTAGTCTCTCTCTAGATCTAAGGCTAAAAACAACTTTGAGGAAGTCAGTGGTTGCTTCCGTTCCTGCGCATAAATAAACGATAGGTGTGTGGTTGATTTATTTCGTGTTCATCATTCAAAGTCGTGCTAAATAATAATACTGACCTGTCAATAAGCATCAATAATGTTTCCTTCACTTCTTTCTTTCTTATCTAACCCACCTTCTCTCTCTCTCTCTCTCTCTCTCTCTCTCTCTCTCTCTCTCCCCCTATCTCTATATACTGTTGACTGACGTCGCGACTGTAGTGTGTAGCATAGACATACACCTACTAAGTATATAAGTGTGTAGTCAGTATTGAGTTCAGCCCTTCTATCTAAATCAAAGAAAAACATTTCTCAAACTCAAATACCTCTTCTTTAACTGGATCACTGTGCGCTATAGAAATAAATTAAATCATTATCATTATCATTTATCACCACCTTGTGTTTATTTTAAGCAATGTTTTTTGTCATGTGACTGTGACACGCACGTACGGCCTATAGCAAATATGTCAATTTCATCGTTTTTTCTTCTTTAGGTCCTCTTTGGAAGAAAATACAAGACTATGTTGTTGTTGTTGTTGTTGCTATTGTTGACCCCCTCTTCTTTTTAGATATCACCTAAAGAATAGAAAACCCAGGTTGTGTTTATTGTTATTGTTTGGCCTAGATCTAGATCTGGTCAGATTCTAGGCCTACATTGTATCCCTTCTTTGCCCAGTTCGTCTTTATTCGAAATCGGCGAAATCGTAAATTATAGTTTTAGCCTCTAGATCTAGGCCTAGGTCAGAGAGCTTACAATATAAACTCTCTGGCCTAGGTCGCTGAAGAAGAAGAATTGTTTTAGTCCACAGATGAGGCTCGCATTAAAGCATGTCATCATGCTTTCTTCTTTTTTAGTTGACTGTAGAACAGATATGCGGCATGGGTGTGTGTGTATGTGTGTGTGTGTGTGTGTGTGTGTGTGTGTGTGTGTGTGTGTGTGTGCGCGTGTGTTTGTGTGTCTTTTTTTTTACATTATTTAGATCAATTTTTAGAGATCAGACTTAAGAAACCGCGTTAGCAATTTTATGGCTTGGTAACAACAGTAACTGTACTGTAACAGGTCTGAATATTTTTGCATTTGATTTTATACGGCTCTTTAATTTTTTATCATGAAGAATAATAGGAAATTATGCAATGTATGTTACAAAACTTTTTTAAATGTAGATCTAGATCTAGATCTAGTTATTCATTTTGAGTCTATACAATTAATTTCTGGAAAACATAACAAAAATATGATGCAGAGTAAGCTTGTCCGAACACGAGGGAGCAGTCATTGGACCGACCCTTTCATTTGTGTCACTCAGTGTTCTCTGGCCCTACTGCAGCGAGGAGCAGTCATTAATTTTGTTCATGTGACGTGTAATGACTGCGGAGTCAAAACATGGCAGCCTACAGTAACAGGATTGTTTTTCTGTTACTGTGGATTATTACCTTTATTTCTACTTTCTTCTGCAACGCACAGCTATTTTCAGACAAAAGACTTTGTGCTGACAGGGAATGCAAAGGTTGTTAATCTCCAGATGTTGTCTTTAATCCATATGTGATACTTTACCGATTACCACTTTAGACTTTTAGACAAGACTTCTTCTTGCGGTCACTCTCTGTATCAGTATCTGTATGTCAGTCTGGTCTGTCCTCTGTTTTGTTGATTTAATGAAGGCAGCGTTAATTGTCCGAATGGACACATTGAATTCTTAGCTTGGACACAAGGAATACAAATCGAATACTATTTATGTAGATTTAGCATTTTTGTCATTCTTGTAGATTTGTGCGTTTAATCCAGAAAACCGAGCATCTCTCCTCTACTCTATGAATATGAATGATCGATTTTGTACTGTTCGAGTACAACTTGCTTATGAATCAGATAGATACATTCTCCAATGCTTTGTTGTACATTCACTTCTATTTCTTATCTGAGATGTTAATAATTGTGAAAACGATAACCTAGGACTAAAGCCCATCACAACAATCAAACACCCAGTCAGATCTGGAACGCAAAAATCTACAAGAATGCTGCGGTTTTTAATGTTCATGTTTCCTACAGTATGTTAATTCCTCAATTTGATGTCCTTTCCCCAGTCACAATATCAAAGGCTAAAGCTTTGAGCAGATATGTTGCTAGTGACCATCCTATGCAGTTGTCTTTCAAGCCTGGTGATGTAATCGAGATAAAGAGCAAATCTGCTGGAATAAACCCAAATCTTTGGGAAGGAGAGGTAAGCTTCATTATGTCTTATTGTGACTACAAGAATATGCATACATATATTTTATAATATTAAGACAAAGTGGTTTAGGTAGTTTGGGTGTTAATAATAAATATAATGAAGAGTGCAGAGTAAAGTAAGTAAGATGATAATAATTCATCACAAAAATAATCTTTCGTTATTCTCTGATTAAAATGACACAAGCCCCTTCCCGTTTGAAGTTTACGTCCTGAGTCGCGCAGGGCATACAACATTCACCATACACCAAACAAGAAACTGAAATGAATGCACTGAATAAATGAATGATAGATATGTGTCTGACTGGCCATACAACATACACAATACACCATATATATACGTAAATGGGCATGTCCATTCTTTCTCAGTTATGGCACACAGATGACGATTTGATCAAGGTTTTTATTGACATTTTACTAGCAAAATGAGTGATGCAAGTACAAGCGATCATCAGAGTGACGCACTCTGGGATGTAGTGATGTTTCTGAGCTATCAGAGAAGATGAGACTGGACAGTGCTCTCTTTCTCTTTTTAAAAAGGCGTAGCCAGCTCAGCGCGTCTCACACACAACAGCAGGGTCTTTATCCTATCACTGAAAACACAGACCAAGGCGATATGCCGTTTATACGCATGATACACACTCAGGTTGGCTACAAGAAAACAAAAAGCTATCCCATATATAATGTAACTACTAATAAGCAATAAAAATAGCATTTATATAGCGCTTTTTCCACGCTATACAGCAAGCTCAAAGCGCATTAAAGCCACTATTACCCCGACATACTTAATGCAGTCAGACACATCCGGAATTTTGAATGGTGTATGGGGAATGTTGTATGCGCTGTGCAACTCAGGCCTAAGTGTTTTGTCTTGTTTTTAATAGTGTGGGTCTAAAGGAGAGGAGATTATATTGTTGCTGTATTTTACCCACTACTTTTTGATGTGCCCAAGTGACCCCTGTCTAATAAAATTATAAGATCACTGAAAGTTTTTGTTCTTTCTTCTTATTTTCAGGTGAATGGAAATCGAGGCTATTTCCCCAAAAGTTTTGTAAAGGAGTTCCGTGTGCATGTTGCAAAACCTGAACATGAAGTAGACACACAGGTGAGATTATATGGTAAAAGATATTCCTAAAAGCTTCATGACTATTTGGTCATGCCGCAGAGTAGATTTGTCATACTCCCTCACTACCATCTCATGTTGTTCCCTATTGGAAATATAGTACAATAGTCACCACCTAAATGGCCTCTGTATATTTGGCCGATCCACCTAAATGGCTGCAATTTTCTTGAAACAGAATATTCCTTACGTATTTCATATGGCCACCTGAAAATTGCGCTTAATCGTAATTGTCCGGTTTGATGGATAGAAAAGAGCAATGAAAATTAAATTCAACCCCATTGTTCAGCCATTGACGGATGGCACTTACTGGCATACCCACCCGTTTATCTCTTCTACTGCATAGGCCCTACCCTGATTTCGCCTAATTTGCCACTTTGCCTAAATGGACGTTTTTCTTGTCACCCGAAGGCCGGCCATTTAGGCGGTGACCACTGTAGGAAATCAAGGGTAATTCTATTGATGGTGCTCACCAATGTTCTGTACAGACGGTACAAGTAACATATAATTGCATAAATGGTATGCTCAATTATACTTACAATATCACTTGACAAGCTTTCATCACAGGGGCCTGAGAGTCGAAATGAATAATTTGCAATTTTATTTGACAATGATAAGAAGCAATTTTTAATTTTTCCACAAACATAGAAGACTCGGGAAATTTAGACGGTCCAATTTTCTAGTAGGAAAACCTTTCTGTCTGGGACAAAGTTGTGTGTAATCATTCATTGTCCGGTTCCTTTAGTATTTTCATTATTTTTAAAGATCAGAGAAACAGTTTATAATGGTATCTTTTAAATCCTCATTTAATGTGAAAAGGGATCAAAGGCAACTCTTTAATGGCAGTATCTTTTGTACATAGATCAAAGAAATTGAAAATTTCAAGACATCTCTTCAACATGAGCAGGCAGGATCAAATGGAGAAGAAGACCTTTCTGCGCCCACACAAGGTGAGTCTCATATGATATGGTTCTATAAGTTCAAATGAAAATTGAGGATTGAATTGATTCTCATCCTATTGTGAAAATGAATGAAACACTAATCGTGGCCATTGATTCAAGCTTATTAAGCCTCAAGGCTGTTTGCTCTTATTTTTCTTGTCATTTTAGGGAACTCGAAACATTGTGCCAAAGAAAAGAACGAAAAATGTTCATATGAAATGTGCAATATCCAGTATGGTTCAAAGGATCTCTAACAGTGAACAAAAACATTATCATTATCAGTCTTCAAATCCTACCATTTTGTAAGCAAACAATGAAAAACATATTGCGAAGACACTAGAATTACAAAACATATGTGTAATCCAGATGAAGTTGATTTGTTGAACACTTTTCTTACTAGTTAAATGTCAACATTTTCTTGTTTCATTATTTCAGAGCATGGTCAAGAAGAAATCAGAGTGAGTGTCTCATATCCTAACTTCGCATGTTTATTCAATTAAAGTATCTGTTGTTATTCTCTGGAGGAAGATATAACTTTGTTTTGATTTGTTGGTAGATTGTTTCTTCTGATACTTCATGCAATGAGATAAATAAGAAATCTTAAATAATATGCTTAAATTTAAATCTCATTAGTGCAGTTTCAGTCACTCTTGGTCAAACAATTCATGAAAATTGTGCTTTTAACAATTATGACATTTTATAACACATTATGGGGGAGAGAGAGGTGTTCAATAGAGATGAATATATGTATTGTATTGTATACACTTTCTTCATCCCTTTTCAGGGAAATTTGCCTTTGTGTTAATGTTATGAGCTCCGCTTTTCGCTGAAGCCAACACGCAGTCGCCACAGAGCAGCGCCGATATAGGCTGGGCTATTATCACACCTTTCACATGTGTGTTCCAGAGTCAGTCAGATGACATAGAGCAGAAAGATAAAGGCGAGGACAGTACCACTGACAACTCCAGTAGCGATGACACACAAAGTGTGCCAGAGAAGGAAGCTGCTGCTTCCCCGCCACTTTCTAGTGAGCCAGAACAGGACAAGGATCACCAAGTCCCTAGTGAGAAAGGGCTACCTCCTAGTGAAGAGGGAGAACATGATGGCAACCCTGGCACCATGGAGGAGAATGGGAGAGACGGGAATGACAATACTGATGAAAAGAATGTTGATGTAGAGAAGGACGAAGGAGGTAAGTGAAGACTGCATTACTTTTGTTACTACTAGATGTCTTGAATTTCACAATCTTCATTTTATCATTTGTCAACCTTTTCTTTCTCTTTCCACCAACTATTGTGACTGTTATTTGGTTAATGGTTCAATGTTTAGGTGTCTTCCTGTACACTTCATTGTCAGTAGTGTAGTAGACCCTCGGTCAAGTTTCTCAATTTTTGAAAGTTTTGTTTGATGTTTGTGTATCACAGCCGAACACTTTAACAAGGTTCATGAAAGCCAGATCAAATGTTCTTGCTACTTACTGTTAAAGGAAATGATTTTTGTTAGTTTGATACATTTATTATTCGTGTAATGTTGTGTTTTTTTTTGGGGGTGGGGGGTAGGGTGTTTCGTTTTGTCTACTAAAAATATGTCTAATATGTCTAACCATATTATTGTTACCAAATAATTTCCACTTTCTATAGTTAGCCAGTACAACTGGAATAACAGTGTCTATATAATAAGCATTAGATAATTCAGGGAAGATTACTTTGTTGATCTTGATATCGAGGCATGGTGTTTCGGATTGAGTTTATAATTCAAAGTAAGGATCACTTTTTTTACCCCACAGTGATAGATAGTTACCCTCTACTTTGTTCTTCACATATACAGATACAGATTACGATTATGAGGATGAAGAAGAAGAGGAAGAGGAGGAAGATGAAGAGGGATTGGAGGATGATGAAGATGGTGAAACAGACGAAAAAGATTGGGAGGAATTGGATGATTTACCGATAGAGGATGAGAAGACTTTTGACACCAAAGGTTTCAAGAATAATTTCAATGACTTGCGTTTGACACTTATCCCCCCGCATGATACATATTAAGAGTAACATACCTTCCGATATTGCGGTGGCAAGATTTTTGTCAAAGGGCTAATACTTTAACCAACTTTCCTCCAGCACCTTTCTCAATTTTGTGCATGAAAAGGGTGTATTTTTCTCCCATACTTACTCTGTTTCCTCATAAAATAACAATTAACAACACAAATATTTGTATTCTGCCTTGGCACGAGTTTTGGCCAAAGATCTAACTCTTTAACATACTTCATGCTTTTTCATGAGAATGCTATATATACTTGTAGAAGTTTACCATTTTGTTGTTGTTATTCAAACATATTTTGTTTGTCCTTTCTTTTACCTTTCTCTCTTGGTAAGTTAAGGCCCTTTTCAATCTAAGAAGAGTATTTTTGAAATTCAGCAAGGATCAAGATTTTGTGTTTGACCAACAACACCAGACTGGTCAGAGTATTTTTTCAGGTGCAACTAGCATGCAAAGAATTTTTAAAAGAAATCAACGCAAAAATTAAGAAATAACAGGAGAAGTGGATGATTTTTTTCGTTTGTGTATTTCTTTGCTCATCATATACAGCAAGCTCAATGCCCTTTCAAAATCAGCATTTTTCATTCTGGCACCACCTCAATTTCCTCTGACCCATTCTGGCATTTCATTTGTTGAAAGGTTGGGGCGTTGGGGAAATAAAGCAAAAATGAATGCAGACCTTGACAAGACCATCAATTTTCAAATCTATATTTCTCTTTCTCCGTAGACTAGATGTCTGCTTAAGTTTGAGATTTATTCAATCATCACCCTTTGTTATTTGTTTTGTGAAGGTTTTTTCTCGGGTCTGGTCGGCAGTGTTCAAGGTTGGTGATAAAATGGTCCTTATTCATGGACTTATTCCCGTGCCCCCAATCCCTTTTTCATTTGTTTTGTTTTTGTTTCCCGTATGCATCTCTCTTATGTTTCTGGAGCTTCTGCAAACAATTGGATTGAACTTGTTCTGACATTTAAGATGTGATCATAGTAAAGGATACCCACTAAACTTTTTGTTTCATTCATTTGCAGTTATTCATATAATATGCTATTAAAAAGGATGGTTTTCAACTGTTTAATGAAAATGAGAGAACATGTTAAATGATCGCATATATTTCATGGGAGGCCAAGATGCAGGCTTTTGAGATTCTTTACTTCCTTTTCTACCCCTTTTCCATCCATCCCCATCTCTGAACCTTGGAAAGATGAACTTATTTCTTGTCACGGTCACGGCCTGGCAACAACACAAGCATTGCTGTACAGAACAAATATGCAAGATTACCTGGGAAACACATGTTCCTTTGTGATGGATTTTTTCATTGGTGGTATCCTTCGTGACTGGCAACAGATGTCACTGCAATGGTGGAGCTGTGTAGTTTACTCAGAACAACAGGCAATCAATAGGAAGCTACTCAGTATCATATCAGACAGAATTCCCAAAAAGGGTCAAAGAAATTCACGAACTCTGTCTATATTCTTTGTTCATTGACTTATTCAATTTTAGATACCTTTATTTCAAAAAAAGAGTACAACAAACATTTTCCATTCAATAGTTTATTTAGTTATTTGTTTGTTTGTTTTTTAATTTCATGTACTCATTTATATGATAAGATTTCTTTACTTTCATTTTCCTGTTTAGATTCTTATTTTCTTCAGCATAGAGGGATTAAGCACAAATCTTTTGAAAAAATTCTATTGTATATGGCTCCTCGATTTTCAGTTGAAAGATCTATGTATCAGGAAAATGCTATGTGTATGATATTGTTGATTCACGCTTGTTTGCACTACAGTCTTTCAGTACCTGAAAGTCCATCTTGTCTGAGCTTTTTCTAGACTTGACTCCCATTCTTTGCACTGAAATCCTTCTGCACTCAAACAAGCTTCTTCCCCCAGCTTTTGTTTTGTTTTGATTGTGTGTGCTTTCTGAGTTAATTGCAAGAGTTTTGAAAGCTTGTCTATATTCTGTCAATGTCTATCTGTGGATCACTGAAGAAGAATCTATTCCTATGACCTTGTCTCGATATTGTTTTCTGTGAGTACTTATGAAGAAAAACATGCTTTGAGTATTTCACACTGCCCATGCTGCACTAATTTTTGTTGTGAGCATGTGTACTCTCTTTGTGCAAAATCTGTTCATCACATTAATTTAGGACTTGGGCTTCGTTAAAAATTGAAGAACAAGCTGTATTGCCCTTGGTACAAAAGATCCAGTTGCATCTGGTATCATTACGTTGCCACATACTTTTCATTTTGAGGATCCTATCCTATTATTAACCATACTGTACTCACATTTTGATATTTCTTACAATATCGATATGCAGAGGCTTGCACTTTATTCCTTGTGAAAAATCAAATCAAAAAGAGGGGAAGAAACTGATGACACTGTCAATGTTTCAAAGAAAAACAATAAGGAAGCCTCCGGTAAATTGTAAAGATGATTTTATCCTCTCTTTCTTGAATAATAGAGACTAACAATTAAATAATGACAGTCTAGATAGGCTCTAGTCAATTTTCTTTGACTGTGTGTTGACGTGTCTTGTTGCTTTCGATCCTTTGCCTGAAAGTTTTTTTAATAAGCTCCCAAAAACGTGTCTTCTATTACTTTTAACATATTGTGTATGTAACTTTAACCCCTCATACTAACCCGTACCAACTGAACCATCAGAGAACATGATATTGTTCTATGCTCAGCAACTGATTATTTGTTGAATCCCTGATATCTGCATGAAAACATGACACAACAGAATCTACAACAGTCAGAGAAGTGGAGGCAATTCTGTTAAACAACAAGATGGAGTGGAAAATTCAAGGCCTTAAGCTCACATAACATTTCTCGCAATCAAATATAGTACAGAGACAACTTCTAACTTGAACATAACATGTGTTCATACAGAAACAGGCAGTCATACATTCAGCCATAAAGAACTTGAGTGTTGTTCACTATCATTCCCCAATCTCCAATTTGCCATCTTATGAAACAATCCTTTTGTTATCTTTTAACTTACCCCACTAACGATACAGCCTTTTGCCCCAACAATTTACGTAAACTGTTTAAGCCCTTTCTTGGAACGGACTTCAAGTTTGATGGATCTTGTTCATAGTTATATTTAATCTTACAACTGTCAGGAGTGTGTATGTCACATTTTGTCTTTCTTACTGTATCTCCTCTGTGAGCATTGGGTATAGGACGCAATGTCATATTTCTCCTTCAATGACCTCTTTGAATCATGGTAACAGACTCACTGTCACATCTGTCCAACTAATATTGTTCATTCAACTCTTGTTAAAGGGGAAATATCCAAGAACTTCAGACCTTAAACTTGAGAAGGTTGAAGAAGAAGTATAATACTTTAATCAGCTGTGTGTGTTTTTTAATCAGATTTTTAAAAAATGAAGGAACGAGAATGGTTGTTTTTAATATGGCTATGCAACAGTGCATTCTGGTCATGGAGGAATGTTGACATACAATAGTATGTAATATTTTCTGGGGCTAAATAAATATCTATGTTTACATTTAATAATTACAAGAATGAATTATTCTCTATTGCCTTGAACTTTAAAGAAAGTACACCTCTTTTCTGATGAAACATGATTTTGTTATTTTGTACCCAGTTTCAACTTACCTAGCTATTCCTTTAGTCACCGTTTGCTTTCACTACAAATGTGTTCTTCAGATCTGAACCGCTATCTGAAATCAAAAATTGGTGGATCTGAGACCAAAGAAGGGGGTCAGACTCAGCCAGAAGGTTTGTTTGGACTTTTACGGTTCACTTTGTATTCAGGACTTGTACTTCATGTCCTTGTCTCTTCAATTTGTTTACTATATTTGTGCATGCTGTAGTACCGAGCAGTCGTTCATTTTGTCACAATCACACAGTTCAGTTTTCATTCAGTTGTTTGTTTTTCATGTACACAAAGTTAGCAATAGTTTTCCTCTTTTTTTTCCCCTCAATCAATGTGAATTTGTTTTATCTATCACTTTATGGCTTTGCCGGGACTTTGGAAATGCTTTTTTCATCCTGTTCACCTCAATGTCAGTCACATTCAGTGTCCTTTGTGCGGTATTTCTCAAAGTGCTTTTCAATGGTATTAGTATTATTATCCACCATTTAAGCACACTTGTATCATCGATTATCAGCCATTGTATCACCAGCACAATTTGCATGATTATTATGGAACAAGTAGATACATATATATATATATATATTACATCATTTCCTTTGCAATGCTCTGTGGGTTTTCCAGGTTCTAAGGACTCACCCGAAGAGCCACAAGAAGAACCTGAGCAAGATTCAAATTTTGGATCTGGCAGTACAGATCTGACAGAGGACAAAAAGGTGGACATTTCAGGACAAGAAGACGATAGAGCTAATGAACCAGTTGAAGGGGCCGCTAGTGGTACAGAAGAAGAAACTGGTCCCAAAGTAGCTATGCCAGAAGAGAGAGAAGAATCGGAAAATAGGGATCCTGAAACCTTTCCTGTGGAGGATACATTAGAGGAAGGCTTTGGGTCTAAAGAATTTGAGGGTGAAAACCAAGATGTAGACAATGATCAAACGAGAGAAGCACAGAGTGGAGAGATTGAGAGGAATACAGGAGCAGACTCCCAAGGAGTAGATGCCTCTGCTGATGGGCTTGGAGGAGTGAACAGTGAAGACACTCAGGGCGAGGAACAAAAAGAGAGCTTTGAGGAAGTGCCAGTGGATGACAAAAAGGTGTCAGAGGACAGCCCATCTGACGTGAATGTGCCAAGTGAAGACAATGCTGAGACTTTGGATGTACCTCCAGAGGTAAAAGATAAGCCTATCCCTCCACCATTGGCTCAAGATGAAAATACAAAGGAAGAGAAAGACAACGAGGATCAAGAGATCACTGGTGGAAAGGAAACACAGGATTCATTGTCCAGTAACAAGCCTCGAGAAAGCAGCATGGCAGTTGATGAGCCAGAGGCAAATGTATCTTCTGAAGATAAAGTTCCAGAACAACAAGAAGAGGCTGAGAAAAGCCCTGAACAAGTTGGGGATGATAAAGAATCTGGTGATGTACATGAGCCTCATGGTGACCAGAAGGGAGAGACGCCACAGGCCCAGCCAGAGAGCCAAGATAAGATAGAGAAGCCACCCATGGAGTCACCAGAGATTGGACAAGATAAGGAGGAGCCATCTGCAGAGAAAGTTGAGAGCACTGAACAAATGGAGGAATCCCCAAGTTCAGAAAGTGAAAAAGAAGGGGAGCCTCAAGGGATGGAGGAGGAGAATGAAGATGATATACCTGAGATAGATATTGTAAAGGATTTACACGACAGTTTGTTAGCAAAACTTGAGGAGGTAGAACAGATCCAAAAAACTGTGCAAGCACTTAAAGACAAAGAGAATGAGCAGCCAAAAGAAGTACAGGCAGAAAATGAGAAAGCTGATGAACAAGCCATAAAAGATGAAGCAAAAATAGAGAAAGACAACGAACCAGCTAAAACAGATGAAGCAGAAACTGAGAAGGACAGTGAAGAACCTAAAACAGATAAAACAGAAATAGAGATAGACAGTGAACAACCCAAAGTGGATGAGACAGATAGTGATCAAGAAAGTGAGCAACCCAAAGTGGATCAGGCAGACATTGACAAAGAGAATGAACAGCCTAAAATGGATAGGGAAGACATTGACAACGACAGTGAGCAACCCAAAACGGATGCAGCACATATGGACCCAAGCATGGATCAACCCAAGGTGGATGCGACACAGAGAGACAAACGTGGTGAAGCAAGCAGGGTCCAGCCAAAGCCCCTCGGAGACCTGGGCAGTGTACTCCATGGAAGCCACGCCCATATCCCCAGCAAGCCCAAGGTGTCGGAACTAACTCCATCTCTTGCAGCCTCTCCAGCCTACACTAGTGACGTGCCCCTGGCTAGTGAGGCTGACAGCCAAACTCACTTGCCAAGAGACATTTCCTCTAGTCAGACGGTGTCTGAAGTGGTAGGGGAAGAGGGGAAAGACGCCCAAGACTCCATGCCTGCTGTGGAGATAGTGGACGGCACCACAATTGTGTACGATGCTAGTGGAGACATTAGCACTATCATCCAGCCAGGAGAGGAGGGTTTACAGCAAGATGCCACATCTTTAGTCGCCACCGAGTCTGAGACAACAGTTCCACATAGTCAGATGGAATCAGAATCAGGCACTGCTTCAGTCTCTGCGGTGCCTTCAGAGGTGGAGGAACCGTCAGCATCTGTTGCCTCAACACAAGCAGTTGAACCCACAGCATCTGTCCCTGTCCCCACCTTGACGGCACCAAAACAAGCAGTTGAACCCACAGCATCTGTCCCTGTCCCCACCTTGACGGCACCAAAACTAGCTGATGATCAGGATCTCTATGTCTCGGGAGGAGACTCTCCTAGTATGGCCTCCTCCTCCAACAGTTCAGAGACTGGAAAGTTGTCTGGTGTCCTGCCAGATGACCTCAGTGCCCCCTTGGATGGAGATATTCAGACAGCCGACCTGTACAACAGCGCAGACTTCAATTCTCGCAAAGTACTCTCACTGAATCGCCAGCCAAACTCGGTGCCTCCCAACAGCCCTGAGCAGGCAAACCAGCCTGACAGTGGTGCTGGGCCCACCTCAGGTTAGAGCATCTCTCTTCTCCTACTACACTTCAGTATTACATGTATTGCTTACAGTATATTCTCAAATATTGTCACACGACTTCAGTGCTTTTTTCTGTAGTTGTATCCTTTTTAGAATTAATTTTGGTATATGTTATGCAACAGATAGTTAGCATCATTATGTCCAAACTATATCATAGAAATTGAAAGGCTACGGTGAAATGTTACAAATAATTAATGATAGTGAATTGTTCTCTTTGTGAAGAGAGTCGATTTGATTCAAAGTAAGCAGAGTTGCGTTAATTTCCCCCAGAAGTTTGATGCACACACACACTTTTTAAAGAGAAAGTTGCTCACGAACTTCACATTTATTTGGTATCTTATTCAATTTTTGTAGTAGTGGCTCACAATATTTTGATTCTGAATGTTTGCATGCAAACTTTTTACTTGACTCTTTGTTAGGAGCAAAGGACTTTGATTTTTTGAAATGGGATTATGAATAAGTTTTTAGGATCTATGAATTAAGGACGAAATGTTCACATAGCCACTGTTTATTTGTTATTGTGTCACCACAAACCTGTTTTTAATACATGTATAGATAAAGCACCACCGGAGCACTGATTTTATTATATGTGACATGAAATATCTTACGAAAGGGTTAACAGCAAGTTGGCTTTGAAGTCAATCTAAAATAATCATATTTAAAAAAGTTTAAATTTTAAGATCAAAACTGATAGGATTTCTCGTATAAATTACCCATTTTATCTCTTTTGACCATCTTTTGTATCTGGCGATAGTGTTTCATGAAGGATGCCAAATTTTTTTCAATAATATTGAATTGTAGTCATGTTACAGTATAAATTTCCACATAGCAAATCTTTTAGTCATGAGAGCATAAAGAATATTCCAACTGCAGCCTACCTCCCTGAGAAAGATAACACATTAAGTACACAGGGCCATTTTACAATCATGTTTTTTTTCACGTAGCAAAAGTTCTAGCTTCACAATCTATGTTTATATTATCACAAAGCGCATTGTTTATTGAACATTTTAAAAGTGAAAACTGCACAGTGTAAGGAAACCCTGAAAATGTTTTTGTGCTTAGTACTAAATTACAACTTGGTTTGAGGCAAGGGTTATCTCTGGGTGTATGGTTCTTTTGGCCCCTTCCCTCTCCTCTTTCCTTCTCTCTTGCTCTAGTCTCTACAATTATATGACACAAGATTCAAGATGACAGGAATTCAGTTTTCCAGTTTTCAAAGCTATCGATATGACTTTCATTCAACTTTTTATTGATTTAAGTTTACAGTAGAGTTTTTGTAGTCATGAAATGGGACTGAGAACTAGGTATTTGCAATGCCCAATAAGTAAGTAATTCACTTGCCCTTTTCTCGTTTCATTATTCATGAATTTTATTGTCAGTTTTGCAGAACAGTGTTACTCAATACTACTTGTCTTATCTTCTATATTATTTGTTGCTGTTGTTTTGTCAGGGTTATTTCTGATTTCTGAACATTCATTGGTTTTCATGTATGAACGAATTGGGGGTTGTTAATGACAATGGAGACCCAAACTTGTCTTCCCTCATCAGGGCAGCCAGTAGAATCGAGAGTCCCACCACCGGAAGGCCAAGGGACTGACTCTTTGATTGGGGGCAGCAATGCTGGACAGGTACGCCTTTGTACAATTGTATTGATACATCGTTTTAACCTATTCACTTTCGTGCATAATAACAATTATAAAAACTGTAGTAATATATAGCACTTTTCTTAACTTTAAGTCAAAGCGGTAGAAAAGACAAAGACCCCAGATGAAAGAAAATAAATGTATGGACAGCACTGTTGTTTGCCAAGGTCTGTTCATAAAGCCAAAACAAGACAATCTTCTTCCATGTATGACTGCAACCTCATAATAGAGGACTTTTGCAATCGCGCAATGTGACTCAGTCTCCAATCAGTGTGACTAGTCTTTATTTTAATGTCTAAAGCTTGGATGCTGTTTTGATACCTATCAGGACTTACATTCAGTTTTTTTATATTTTAACTGTCTTCATCATGGTATCATGAAAACAAATCTCAATGTTGCTTTTGTCAACCTTCACGAGGTAATTCTGCAAAGAAAGTGAGAGAAAAAAACTGTTTCCTCCCTACCTAAGGCCCCAGCAAAGCAGCCTCCCAGCCAGCCAGCTGTCAACACAGAAGGTAATCTCAGCCAGCCAGCCAGCCTGACTCCACAAGGATCGGAACAAAACCCTTCTCAGCAAGACACACTTGACCAAGCATCCATCAATGCTGCAGAGAACAGTCCACCAACAGGCCAACAAGACACTGTCACCCAACCCACCACTGCTCCAGAGGGATCCGCTCAGTTTGGAAGTCCCCCAGCCGAGACTCCGACCACTCCGCCCACTCGGGAGACCCCCGGGGAACTGCCTGTCCCACCCATCTCTCAGACAGAAGAGCCGAGGACAGCCCCAGATGGAGAGGAAGGGGAGAAGGGGCCCTCGTCTTCCTCTGATGAAGGTAGCACTGGTCAGTACGACTCTGCCGGTCTGCCTGGACGGCACATCAACGATGAGGATCTCCTGGCACAGGAGGAGGAGGAGTTGCTCAAAGCTCCCGGCCTGGCCGTGCGAACCATGGCGGCTCTGGAGGGAAACATCAAGACTGTCATTGATATGGTGAGCTCTCACGATGTGCAAGAGTCTATGAACAATGTTTTATAGGCAGAATGGTCTCCTCTTTTGGAGAGAC
>JAUELK010070831.1:0-12652 GCA_031471215.1 Gastropteron pacificum | reverse complement strand
TGTGTACTGTGCAAGATATCTAGGCCTAATAAACGTCGCATTTACATCGGATTCGGCAGTAAAGAGTCACTGTAAACATACTCAATGGGTCTAAGATTTGAATTGATCAGAACTGCATTGTAAAAAATCGATACCTTTTTCTAAATAGATTTGATGGGCAAACTAAGCTCTTTCTGGAATACGTACTCCCTCTATCGTGTGGACATGATAAAAATGATTGAATGGTGAAACAAAAAGTGTAAAATACAGGTATTACATGTAATTCCCCTTTTTTTGATTTTTTAATAATACATGATGCTTCAATCAAACCATGATAAACTTCGTCTTCCTAGTCGGACATGTCATGCTCATGCCAAATTTGAAGCCTGTAACTTGTATAGTTTAGTCTGTAATGTGACACATGTACCATGCTGAACAGAAATATATAGAGAGATAATGTAAGTCTTGTTAAGTATGCATTATGGCCTACCCTATGGACAGTGAAACCCCTCAAATATGACTTCACTAGATGTCGCCTGAAGCAGGTCGCATTACTTGCCGTTGCGGCATTAAATATGGGGGTCTTAAAATGAAAAAGTCTTGATTTAGGGGTCAAGGTGTAAGCACTACATTTTATTTTACGAGATTTGTGAAGTGCCACGAGTCAAACATTGTATAGGTGTAGTAGTATTAGGCCTATAGTGAAAACAGGAGATCAGTGTGTTGTGAGCTTAATTTAACATTTTAATTACTTTTGCTTGGTTGCCAAAAAAGTACATTGCAAGCAATGATGTTTCTCAATTTTGAATCTGTTGTCAAGGGGCATTAGGTCCTATGTCCTATGCTATATTATTAATCACATGTATGATTTTAATCATTTACTGGTAGTTTTTACATTTTACATAAAATCTGTTCCCTTTTCTATTGTAAACAGTGTCTATTGGAAGGAATCAACCATTGAAGCCTGAAAAGCCCAAATGGAAGAGTGATATTCCCTTGACGGAGGGTCAGTTGCGCAGCAAACGAGATGAGTTCTGGGATACAGCACCTGCATTTGACGGGAGAAAAGAGATTTGGGATGCCTTGAAGGCAGCCTCTTATGCTCTGGAGACAGGAGACCATGCCTTAGCTCAAGCTATTGTAGATGGAGCCAGTATCTCATTACCTCATGGTTAGTCAAAGACAATTTCTTTTCTTCTTTCTTTTCTCTCTCCATTTAGATATATAATGTCTTTTGAATGTGTCAAAAATGTGTATCACTCACTCAAGTGGTTTATACAATTTTGACAACAGACAAGAGAAAGGGAAAGCTAGATGAGCAGGAAAAAAGGACAATTTCTGTTTTTAAGTACTGAGGGGTGTATGGAGAGAAATGAGTATTGATATGAACACAAACTCTTTAGTCCAGTTGGTTTCTTATGAAATCTCTTTATATAGACAATCATCTTCACTTTTCAGGTACTCTCATGGATTGCTACGATGAACTAGGCAACCGCTACCAGCTGCCCCACTATGTACTCAGTGCTCCTGCCAACCTGATTGAAGAGTCGAGTGAAACAGATACCGCTGGTCCTGACGCTGATGCCAACTCTGCCCCAGCTGGTGTGGAACAGCCCCTTCGATTCCGCCTGTCCAATTTGAGCCACGACATCAAGCTGCAAGTCTCCTCCAATGACACAGTTTTCAAAATCAAGAAGCGCATCGGGGACATGCAGGTGGGCGTGGAGCCACACCGGCAAAGATGGTTCTACGCAGGCCGCTTACTTAGTGACAAACTCCGCATGGAGGACGCCAAGATCCCCAAGAACCATGTTGTGCAAGTGATAGTGTCTGTAGGGAGACAGGAGGGGAGCAGTTGAGGGCCATAGCTGTGGATTTGTGACTACTGGGACTACTTACTCTTCTGAGGACTTTATAGTTGGTGTTCTGCTTCATACAGGGCTGGCTTCTCTAGAGTAGATCTATTTAGTTCATGATGGTAGCCTCAACAAGTGCAGGTCTTTGGTAATATTTTACTGTTGAACATTATAATGCGGCTTGTCTTTGTGCACAGATATCTGCTATGTGATATCAGGCTAATAGATTTTATTTCATTGAATTCTGGAAGCTTAAATTGAAATGTTACCAAGTGTATTTCAGTTAGAGAATACAATTAAAGTGGTGTCCAGAAGCAAGTTCTATGGATGCTTTGATTACACTTGTATAACAAAAAAAATGAAACAGTTTAAAAAGTGAACATTCATGTGAGAGAAAACAAAACAGACCTGTGTTAATAAAAACTCTCATTTGAGAGTGTTAATCATCAGCGACAAAGATTTGAAGCTTGTGTCTGTAAAAGGCTGTTTTGAGAATTATGTTGATGACACTAATTATGCTGAGTGTGTACCCACTAATACCACAGTTGTCTTGGACTCACCAAGTCCCAAACCTCTCACAAAGCCAGCACCACTTACTGCAACTCTCACAGCCTCGCCATCGGCATAGCATTCCCCTCACCCATCAAAGGCTCATATCATACCACTTGGGCTCTTTTGCACCATGGATACTTCCTTGTCACAGAGTGTAAGTGTAACCTTCCCCACCACCCGTTACTTACTCCTCGTTGATAATTGAGCTTTGAGAGTGAAGTAGAAAATCCTCATCGTGTCATCTGTCACCAAGTCATGTCTTTCTTTTTATATCTTTTATACTGAAAACATGGACATTATGTCTGCATCTTGTGATAGGCTTGGTTGTGTCATGTTGAACCTGCTGAGTTGGCTGGACACAATTTATCAGAAATAGATGAACTAAGGTATAATAAGTAAATAAGTTTGGTGATTGATGACTAGTGTGCTGATTTTGATATAGACTGGATATAGATCTTGTATGATTAACTGTTATTGATTTTGAAAATATGTGGACTGTTATTATTATAACATGGTTTTAGTGGTAAAACTGAACATAGTGGTCAGTTTATTTTGAGTGGTTGTTATCAGAGTTCAATTTTACAACTGTGAAGCTAATGTTGATAAAAAGTAATTGAATACCTGTGCCAACATATCATGGAGACGATACTTTTCTTGAAAAGTATTTGATGAACTGAGACATATCACTCGTCTTGATGCTGGAAAGCAGCTCTATGTTATCTGTATTAATGAAAATTCTCTTGCTATAAGTTATCAGTTCCTGTCAACAGCAACAGTGGACATCAAATTTGAATTTTAGAACATCCCTACTTTACTTCACTTCCAAATGCTTACAATTTACTTCAGTTACATTGTGTACGTAAGAGACATTGAAATACACATGAAATATGATATGTACATGAAATAAATGATGAACTGAGCATTACTGGCTGATTTAAAGCAGTAAAATGGAAAGCTGCCTGAAGTGATTTTATCACCATAAGGATTGTCTTGTCTTGTACTACAAACCATGGACGTACAACAATGTTTACGGTTTTATAATGTAGTGGCTAATTCTTCAATAGTACCTAATATGTGTCACTGCCATGCAGAGACAGTGTTTACGCAAGATTTTTTTGTTTGTTTTGTTGTTTTCATGAAATCCATTTGGGGTCTGTCTTGAACAAAGCCATGGATTGGCATGTCCTTTGCCTTTTGTACGGACCAATAATACAAAGTTATAAATAAGAAACCAACAAAAGCAAACTCCAGCCAACTATTTGCTTTGTCAGTATGGATGAAGGTCTCTGTTGTCAATGAAATTGGAGTGATTTGATTCTATGCAGAGATGTTTATGGAGTGTCTTTGTTCTTGTTGTTGCTGTCAGCATTTGTTTATTGTTTATTTTAGATTGTAAGCTTTTTTACAAAGTTACCCACCTTTTCTCTTGTAGTCTTATGATTCTTCCTTTTAAAAAAAAGAAACAAAATATATCCAATCAAGTCAGAAAATTCATCTGTAACAGAGATGCTGCTTTGCTGCTTCTCTCTGATTTCTTGTATCTTTTGTTTGAGAAGTAAGAATTTATTTAACATATTATTTTATTTAACTTTGAAGTCCACTTTGGTCTTCAAATGATTCTTCTAACACATCATGTACTCAGTGAAGATGAGAACAGTTCTGTTTGTCACCTTGTATGTCTTGTGATACATCAACTGAGGGCAGGCAGCTTGCCTTAGATGATATCATTACAAGCAAGGACCCATTGTTGCACTAAAATCCTACATTTGCTTGCTGTGCCATGCGTTCCACTGGGAGACTTCTGAAAGCATGACATCGTGTCTGAACATACGCCATTTTTTAGAATTAGAAATGAAACAAATGATAAGCCTACCTACCTATTTTAGTTATATGACAAAGCTGTTAATAATTCTGTAAAGAGATTTTGAACGATTCATTTCAATATCTGACAAATGTACAATGTATGTTTATTCAGATCATTATTTTCTTTGAATGATCATACTGAACAGAAATGATTTTTGGAACGACATCATTTGATATTCAGGGTTATTTAAAAGGTAATTGAAATGACTCAGAAAGTTTGAGCACCTTTAACAGACATCTCAATTGGAAAGCTATTGAGACAGAAACGTGAACCCAACACTAAAATAATAAGGTACATTTTCTTTGTTAAGACATTCTTTCTTCATTTTCAATAATGTTTTTTAACAGTTTGGCGTTCTTCTGATCTATCATTTTTCTGTATCAATCATCATGTCTCAACTCATTTATGAACATGCTCATTGACTAGATGCAGAGAATGAAATTGCCCTGATATTCTCACCATTTAGTGGTTCTCACAGATGGCAATGTAAAAATAGAACATTAAACTGGAGCTTTGTTTTTCTTTCTTGTTCATTTGTCACTTCTTACCTTTGTTTATTTGTTTGAAATCTAAGAGAGGATTGAAACTACCACGACTAAGTAGTACATTTAACAATAAGAGAGTTAAAGTTAAATTGTTCTCAGAGACCTATTGTTTTAGCTGGTTTGAAGAGCCAGTTTTTTATTTTTAGTTAAAATTTATTAAAAACTGAATAGACAATTTTAAAGTTCATAATTGTGATGACTGTCATCATCTTTGATTTTCTCTTACTTTCTTTTTCTGGAAATGAAATGTATCTTGTTTTATAATTTTTTTTTTAAACAGAAGTGAAATCTCAGTCCATGTCTTGAATTTCAGTAGTTTCATTAGCTTTTAATTCATTTCAATCAGAAGCCAATTTAGCAGTTTGTTTCAGTTTGATGAATGTTTTATCATGATGCAGCGCCAGAAATGGTTGAGATAGTATCTTTTGAGTCTTTTATAATTTATATTGTAATGGGTGGTATACTTTTTAAGGAGCAGTTCAGTGTTTTCTTAGCATCTTATGTGTTTACAGTTTACACTTGTTGTATAAAACAACAAGAATGTGTTTACAATGCATTTATTTATGTACATGATGTACCTGTTTGGCTCATTTCATTGCAATGTTATGTTCAAATGACTGCACTGCGCTGGTTATTTTCATGTCCATATCTTGTACAGAAAGCACTCACTACATTGCGTGGTGACATACTCATGCCTATTTATCTATGAATGACTTGTATGCCTCCTTGTGATAAGGGTTGTACTTGTACTTGTACACAGCTGTACAATTTGCCGTTAGAATCAAACATTGGAATCAAAACTCAAACCTCTCTGCAGTTAAAAAAACCTGTTCCATTGTATGGTTCTGATGTGTAATTTTATAAAATCTTTATGCTTTTTTTTTCCTTTCCCTTTCAAGATCAACACATGGATGTAGACTGTTCTAGCCAATGTCCATCTCTCTTGATGCTTTGATAATGAGTTTTAGTGAAACCAATGGACACACTGATGATGTCTGATGTTTTATTAGCTTGACAACTACAACACATCATTCTACGTTTCTATAGGTTTTGTTTTAATATGGTGTGAAACATCATTTTGAAGTGCTCATAAGCACAGATAGTTGCAAAATTGATATATGTTTTGAGTAGGCTGCAACATGGAAGCCACAGTGACACCTCAGAAAATCTTTCTCACGAGTACTTTTGTATACAGTAGCACTATAATAAGAATTTCCAATTTGTAATTGATGTAGATCTGGTTTGTGTAGGTAAAGTGACCGAGTATAATCTGCCACTGTACACATTTAACACAACACAAGTGTTCATTGATTTACTGTGTGTCCCAGTAACAAAGGTTGTAAAGATGAATTTATTCTATGTGCACTCTTATAGTATGATGATGATATTGGCACAACTTGTATCATGATCAGCCGGAGGTTGAAGAGACGACTTACACCAAACTATTCACTCTCTCAAAGATACTTTTTTAGTAGATTTCATTGTTTGTACTCTGTGAGTGTTTGTTTATCATCAAGGAAGTCATTACACTACAAAAGGACATTGTTATTGTTGTTGTTGTGATTTTCAAAGATACATATTTACATTTTACTTATATTTGAGAAGCCATTGACAATGTAACAAAGAGTTCTAATATTCCTCGCTGTAGTTGGTTTTGAGTTTGAGCTCAGTAGACACATTGTGTGAGGGCAAAGAAATGCCATACGGTGCTTGACGCAACATGTTTTCAAACATTCCAAACAGGGTTTCATTGTGACGCAGACACTTGAGTTTCCATCTCAGATGCACTTAAGATATATCAGAAATGGTTTTCTTTTTCTGTTTTCACCCTTTCACTTGTGAATCTACTGTATTGTCAAATAAAGAATAAGAGAACACATTATAGAGACTTCATTTTAAACTTTAGTTCATGGCATTGTTTTCCAGGACTTGGTTCCATGAATAAAGTGATCATTGCAAGTATGCAGTAAAAAGACTCCCACAGAAATGGACATGTATGAAGAAATCAGCCACATTCCATAACTACATTGTAAACACAGCAGAGTCTGTTTATACATTCGTGTCATCTTCACTCATTACACTATATTATTATTGCTTCTACTTCCTCACTGATCAGCCCTTTTTCTTCATTAATTCACAGAGTTTATTAAGTAGTTGCACATGACTTCCCCTCTTTCCATCATCGTGCATGTTGACTGTCTAGTCTCTCTTCACCCACCTCTTGTTTTCAAAGTCTTCTTGCGGCACAAGTGGTTTTCTGGATTGGATTAGTTTTTCATTTGCTTGTGGCTTGCCTGCTATGTGTAACGATCACTGCGGTTGTCTACTTTCCCATCCATTCCTTCATTTATTTCAATTCTGTGTATAACAGTACTTAGGTAGATGTATCAATTGAAATATAATAACTTCTGTGTTCCCATATGATTTGATTGTAAATGAGGTTATTTCCATCTTCATTTTTACACTTACTTTTATTTGAAGTTGTAATAATGACAAGAAAATTAGACCTACTCTAATGACTGATTTATATAGTCTTCTCACAATTTATATTATAAGATGATGTTATAATGATAAATCTTTCAGAGTAATGTCAGCTTCAATCAGTCTTGCTGAACTATGGGTTTTGCGCCTTGTCAGTGTCTTGCATAGCTGAGGAGGCAGATTTTGAATTGGCAGTGTTGTCTGCACCGCCTGCAGGTGTGATCTGGTCATGTACCCAGTTCCAAACTCGGCCTCTGAAGGAAGCAGATCTTAAAATGCCCAGCTTATTACATAGCTCAAATTATTTTTTTGTTCTCTTCCCCATAATGAAATTACAGCTGTTGATAGCTTGGAGTGTTTTTGTTTACTGTTATTCATCAGTGTGAGAAGCTTTTGATGGCAATGCGGTAATTATGCATATATATATAGATTTCACTTAATTTTCTACTTTGTGTATTATTTTTTGTTTTGTTTTCCTCCTTAAACAACCCCTTTTTTTTTTTTAAAGAGAGAATTAAGCTGTGTGTTTCATTTGATGCAATGTAATTGTAAGCTTTAAAAAAAAAAAAAAGAAATCCATGTTTTAATTCATTTGAATTTCTAATTTCTGTATACAGCGTACAGTGGTCTACGCCTAAGAACCCGCTGCCTAACAACCCGATCCTCCTAAGAACCGCATTTTGGGCGAAACAACATTTTTACTGTGTAAAATGTCGCTCTAAGAACCCACTCAAGTTCGCCTTGGAACCCGTTTTTTGGCATTTATGTTTTTACAATATTCCTTCAAAGTGTTAGCATGGAAATGCATTGAAAAATTACCAGAAACCAACGATGATTACAAAACCTGATTAAGACTGTTGAATGGTATGCAAATAAGCCTTAACACATGAGCAACAGGCAAGACCCAGATGTCTGGGCATCACGAAACGGAAACAGGCAAGAAGGACGGGCAGGTGTGAATGACATCTGAATGGCATGTGAACAGTTTTTGACCGAGTGAGTGCATTGTGATCGCCACGGTGGGTGCAGTGGGGGATGGGCATTGTTTGTGATGTCTTTCATCAGTTTGATTGGTTTTCACTTTCTTTCAGTTTTCAGCCAATCAGGTGGACTTCATATGTAGACACATCTTGTTTAAGAGTTGTAAGAAGTGACTGCACGTTTTTATGGTGCCCGTTCTTAAAACCCCTAAGAACCCGGTCCGCATAAGAACCAGTTTTCTCTGCTCCCAAGGGGCAGGTTCTTAGGCAGAGACCAGTGTATTGTGTAATGTTCATTTCCTTAGATGTTGTTTCTCTCACTCTTTTAGGTGTGTTTTCTGTCACTTCTTAGCCACCATCAGCCTCTTTCTTTACTTCATGACGTTATGTCACCATTGATTGAAATGATGAAGACAGAGAAGGGTGTGACAATTTGATGTACGCATCTTCTTTGTATTGGGACCACACACACACGCATTGGAACATACATAATTTCTTTTTCATGTGTATTGAACTTAAACATTTTTTTAAAGACAGAACAGAGCAACCATTTTAAGCTATCCCTCTTGAATTGAAACCGTCATTCACTGTAGCATCATTCTATGAGACAGTCACATATTTTTGATGATGATTCCATGTAGGCCTATTTATCACTCGATTCTGATAGTGATAAGAGCATCTAGACTGTGTTTTTCTCTGTTCATTTTCATTCCATAGCATTAGCATTTGCTTTCCCCCTTTCATGTCTCAACCAAAGTATTGCAATAATGATGGTGTAATGTAAGTAAGTAAGCCTACATTTTGTACCGTTGATTTAAATTTTTTAATTTTTTTTACTGAAATTGAAATTGGCATCACCATCTACTCGTACTTGATAAAATAGAAAAATACAACTATTTCAGAAATGTATGTTACGTTGTGAATCTGGAGTCTTGACAGACAGTATTTATTTTTCTCTAGATAGATCATAGATGGCATTTATTATCTATCCACTTTCAGAAAATAAAGACGTCCGCTCTCTGTTCTTCATTCCATCTTCTTGAATTCTTGTTTGTTAAAACAGAGAAGCAGAAGGTAAAATCACATTGATAATGTTATGGATGACATTTTTACATAACACCTTTCCTTGCTCTTCATGATACAGCAAGCTCAAAGGCTGTTGTTGAGACATCAGCCTCTTTGATTGTTCATCAGTTAGAGTTGCTGTGCACCAAGATGAATCAAGTTACTAACACATTCTTACACTTACACAGACACTACCGTCATTTTAAAATCTTCATTAAAACATTTTCTGTACTAAAAATTTGTCATAAGATCTTGTATGAACAAATTATTAATATGATAAGGCATGAGTGTTTTATGTCAAATGTCCTTTCAGTTATGATTTAAGGTTTTATTATAATAATTATAGGTGTCTCAAGTAGCAGGAACAAGGTTATATGACGATTCAAATGAATAAGTTATTTATGGACCATTGGACAGATATGATACTTTCTCAAAGTTATTATCCATGTTGGTAAAACTATTTTAGTTTCGTCTTAACTTTAAAAAAAAAACAAGAAAAAGATGAATGTGTAGGATCAATTGTTTTCTCATAAAAGCTAGTAATTCAGTTCAGTTTAAAGTTAGTAGATCTAATTATTTACTACTGATTTCATTGTGCTTTCACAAGTGCAGTCACAATAATAACTGTGATCTTCAAATTGTCAGCATTTTTATTTTTATGTTCTTCTTTGTACCATAGAAAAGTATTTTCACTTGTTTCTTCATTACAAAGTGTTGACTGTAAAATAAGCCTCGGAATTTCAGACCTGATGTTATCAAAATGGTTAGTATGTATGATGGACTTATTTACCTACAGTGTGGTACTATAAGTTTAAGAAGATCAAAGCTTTCTGAAATGCTTAAAGTTAAGTACTGTATATATTTATTCTAGTTGACAGAATTGACCCATTGATGTAATCAGTTAACAAATAAACAGTCACTGGTGATGGACCTAGTCGTCCAGACATTTGAGGAGAAACAGACGTTGCATTCATACAATCAGAATTAAGAACTATTGATATTACTATTACAGCAAATTTACTGAATGTTATGGAATACTTCCGAACTTGTCGTTTGTAAAACAAAACAAGCTAATGTACGTGAGTATTGCATAACACATCCTGCAATTTTATCAGACCAGAAATTGTCACATCAGATGCTCACTGTGTTTTCTTATGTTTGTCCTATTGAGAAAACTCTACAATAAGATTATGGACATTTTTAATGAGAATTCCCATTTGTATACATGTTGTGTCGCGCATTCCTGGCCGAATGCGCTTTACAGCACATTTAAGTGGTATAGCATTGTGTTAATTCACATACATTGTAGTTCAGGGTTCCCTGTTGTTTCAGTCTATGTTTAAGTTGCCTCATGTTTTGTGAACAGGCGGTAACAACTATGTGTTTGTAGAAAGATCTAGTGGGAGGAGTGGGGGGCTTTCATTGAACAGACATTACATCTGCTTGGCTGTGGTAATAACCGTTGATACTCCTTGGCTTGGCTTATGTAAACAGTTTGTTTTCATCATTAGAGAGTTTGCTTACTGGGACTGAGACCAATCCTGAGCTACACCTCCTCTTTGATGATCAATGGATGGATCTACATGTAGTTGAACAAGAATCGTGTACATTACGAGGCTCAAAGCAAACACTCATTTTCACATCTCAGAAGTGCATCTCATCGCTTAATATTAGTAGTGATATACAGTATACTTACATGTCTAGTAACTTCATAGAATAGAATATTGTCCCGAAGAAGTTGAAAGGACAAGTGAGTAGGCTCACATTGTACATTTGCAATATCATGATGTATACATGTGTACATATTGTATCCAGCAGTACCAAGAAAACATTGACACAGAGAGAAAAAACCCTGCACTCTAGGAGTTACTACAACTTTGGTTCTTTTGTACAATTACTCTTCTTCACCTTTTCAGCTATCGACTTCTACAATGTTATCCATTGTTTGTGCAAATAAATTTTATCATTCGTAACAGCTCCTCTTCTAGTCCATTTCATGTGTTTCTATGTTTTAATGATTTGTGAGACGTTTGTGTGTTGAGTTTATATATCTTTTTTGTTGTTGTACTGATTGTCCTATGTTCCAATTTCAGAGTTTCTTTTCTTTTGGAAAGTAAGTACAGCATTTGTGCTTGTGACATTGCAGGTGACCAAAGACATAATGAAAAGGGTTTCAACTTTCAAACCTGTAGATGATGATGAAGTTACAATATGAAAAAACTCCCGATATGAACGAAATATGTGATATATCTTTATTTTAAGTGAGGTCCGTGGGCGTGGCACCTTTTTTTATGGTTAAATGTTCTCAGAATCGGCTGTGCGAAAAAAAATAGGATAAAAGAACCGACATACACAGTGAGCATTCAGCTGTGTTCTTGTAGGCATTATTTTACTTTGAGAATCCTGCCGGTTGAATTTACATTTTATATTTACCTCCCTAATAAGTTCTCTGCCAACGAATGTCATATCTGCGACACTGCATTTCTGTATTTCCATGGGAAGTGGAAAGTTCTATTTTCAATGTGCAAAGGCAGTGAGGAAGTGCGCAATTTGTCTTTTCGGAAATTTCCACAGTGTAACATAATAATATGTAGTCATCTATACTGTCTGTGCTATATATATATATATATATATATTTGTGTGAAGCTTTTTAGCAACCTTCCTTTACATTTCTATTGTTGTGTGCAGAGTTTATATATCTTTTTTGTTGTTGTACTGATTGTCCTATGTTCCAATTTCAGAGTATGTGTTATGTGCAGCTGAGCCACACTATATTATAAGTGTGGTCCGTGGGCGAGGGAAAGATAGTGGGAAGGAGGTTCTAGAAATAGCAAGCAAACAGCTGTTGTCCACTCCTGTTTGTAAGAACAGGGAAGCCCTGCTAACTAGTAGTATATAATACTAGTTGGGTTTCCCCGTTCTACGTGGAAAGGGAACGCTTAATGCTAGGTTTTTGTGTATAAGAATACACCTTTACCTTTCTTTAAAAGGATATCTACTGACTGAAATATCTAGTTTACCTCGATCTATCTCTCCTCTACATATATTCTACAAAAATAGGAATTCTATGGATCTAAATCTGTGTCTTATATAGTGTACATTATATACTTTGGTTAAAGCAAAGATACTAAATTAACTATGTAAATCTAGATCTACGTCGAAGCCCAAATCGAGCCAATGTTGTTGTGTTTACATTCGCAACGCAACCCGCCACGCCCACTACGGAAGAGAAGTTCCAGAAAAACAAACATTGAGATTTTGGCAGTGGTATCACATGTTTTTTCGACTACTTTGGGGGGGGGGGGGGGGGGGGGGGGGGGGGGGGGGGGG
>JAUELK010070720.1:0-12654 GCA_031471215.1 Gastropteron pacificum | reverse complement strand
GGGCGCGGTTCGCTATGTCATCACACAGTTTTATTGTTTACAAACTGTTTTGAAATGGTTACTTATTCTAATTTCCCTATTTACTAAAAGGAGACCGAATGAAGAACTTTGGTGAAAACGGCATCCATTTTGGTGCAGTATTGACGGAGAAGATCTGGCTTTACGTTCAAAAGTTTGCCTCTTATTTATATAGATTGTAATTCAAAATACATTTTTGTTGTCCCATATTCAGCCATTTTTGCAGACTCTTGAAGGATATTGGGTATGTCAGTGTCTGCTCACATTACTATATATATAGTACTATAGACATTGCTCTGGTTACCTAGTTTTCCGTTGATTATTTCAGATGTGAAAGAGTATGTAATCAAGGCCCAAATCCTGGCTGGTGGTAGAGGAAAGGGCACCTTTGACACTGGATTTAAGGGTGGCGTCCATCTAACAAAAAAGTACATACATCATTGTTGTTTTAAATGTTGATACATTTTTCTTGAATTTGTTTGCTTTAATACTGCCTTTTAGTCGCTCAGAAAAGCACAGATTGATTTTATATGCTCAGTATTTTAATGACCACAAGTTGACCATGCTCATCAGTATTTAAGCTTTTGTCCCATTTTTCAAAATCACATTTTCTTTTTGTTTAATTGTTCATATTTTATTTTTGTGTATTTTTTATTTAGGAGTAAGATATACAGGGACTCCTACATTTCACTATGTTGACAAAAAAGTTATGTAATTTCAAAGCCCACTTTAATTCTATCACAATACCAACTCTCTCAACACCTTTGATGTATCTTGTATTTCTGTTGTTTGAATTAATGCTTATTATATATATATTTATAGTTTGTACATATTACTATTACCCTTGCTTAGTTCATTCATTGAGATTATTAATTATAACTATTAACATTCATTAGAAGCTAAGATCATTTGATTCCTTTTTCAGTCCATCAGAGGTCAAAGGCTTGGTTGAAAGTATGCTGGGAAACACTTTGGTTACCAAACAGACCCCCAAAAATGGAGTCCCGGTTACCAAGGTTGGTGTTCAGAATACTTGAAATTTGAAAATCAGTGTGATGGAAAAATATTTTGGTTGAAGATCTTTGACAAACTAAGCATCAAGATGTAGGCTCATCAAAGAAACCATCCTACCATTGTCTGCATAAAGAAGTTTTCGTTGCTTATTGCATCCAAGTTCAATATCAAGCACTCAGACGTCACATTAAGGCCTTTGAATCCAAAACACTTAACACTGTTTCTTGTGGCAACAAAGGCATAGGAGAAATCAGTCAGAAATATACTATGTTATTGACACATTTGTTCCAGCTCAATTATGAAGATAGCATTCTGTTCTCAAAATATATCTTGTACTGTGGATATGATACTTGGATACTGTGCCTTTTTTTTGTAAATTCACATGTGTAATGATTGTGAAATTTAATGTGTTACTTGCCACATGTACTTTATGTTTATATCAGTGTGGAAATCTGCTTTCTTCAGATGGACAGTTTCATACATACCTTGGACCAGACTTGTCCTTTTGTGATTGTACTTGCATTCTCCCTGACCATGAATGTTTTACATCTGGAAATGCGCACAAGAAATGTAATAAATTATTATTATTATTATCAATGTCTTGTTTTCAACTTATTTCTACCAGGTTATGGTTGCTGAAGCCCTTGACATATCCCGTGAGACTTACTTTGCCATCCTTATGGACCGTAAATATGGAGGCCCAGTCATGGTGGGCAGTCCCAAGGGAGGCATGGACATTGAGGAGGTTGCAGAGAAGGAACCTAGCGCCATCTTCACTGTAAGGAGTTTTATTAGGTTCATTTGAAGCAAAGAGCGCCCAATATGGGGATTGAAACCAGGGTTGTCCACTTGGAAGTTACAAGTTACACTCATTATTCATTTGGGTGAAGGTTCTAAAGCATTGCATTAGGGTGACAAGAAAGAGACTTCATCAATTGACATGCTTTGCACTTGATTTTAATCCGAAAGTTTTAATATCTTCAGCAAGATAACAGAAAAAATGATGCCGGCTAAAATAGACAAATACATTTTAACATGATTCTATGGCACTTAATTGAAGTCTTCTTATAATCTTTGCAAACATTCTTCTTTTCATCAGGTGCCTATTGACATAGTCTCAGGAGTCAGTGACGACAAGGTCATGGAAATGGCAAAAAACTTGGGCTTCACAGGCAGCAAACAGCAAGAGGTGAGGATAGTTCTAACTGAAATACTTAACCAGGTCTCTGTTCCCCTTAATGTTGAAATGATGTGTCACAAATTTAAGGAAGCTGTGTTTTATTTCAACTGCATTTATGAGACCAACTCTATTGGGAAAAATAATTATGTTATATGCAAAGGTAGACATGAATTTGTGAAGTCTTAAGATAATTCATGACATTGCTGGTGCTTCTTGGATTGGCCCAAATGTGTTGAAATGTTGAAATCCATTTTGCATAATACAACATGCTCTCTGAACTGACCTTTTACCAAACTAAATAAAATTCTTTTAAGTTTGAATACTACTATATGTACTACTGCTGTAGCTTTGAGCATTATGATGGATTCTACAATTTGAATTTTTTGCTGAATGTTTTCAGGTCTATCTTTGTTTTAAATATTAAGTTTTTGTTTGTATATTTTATTTCAGGCTGCTCAACAGATGTGCAGATTGTATGACCTCTTCCTGAAAGTTGATGCCACCCAAATTGAAATCAATCCCTTTGGGGAAACAGATGATGGAAAAGGTATAAATGTGTGCAATATTAGCACAATATTTTATATACTGATAAGGACTTTTCAAAAGTAGCCTTTTTTGTAATCACATAGTGTAATCAGGGCATGTGGTAAAAAAATCCCACTTCAGTGATACACATCGTTTATAAATAACACTGAAATTAAGCTGAAAAAAAAATGAGATCCTGATTACCCGATTTTAATCGCACAAATCCCAATTTTTGTTCCGCGGTTTTCAGACCTGCCATCCATATAGATTAAATCCGTAGTATACGCATTTTCCTTTTAAAATCAGAGAAATACAGATTTGCGATTGCGGGATACAGAGTTCTTGTTCCGCTGCTTCCGTGGATCATGGCCGGTCATACATTTTAGAGTAATTTCGTTTTCACTTTCTTGCGACTGATTAACAAAATATTCTTTTGATGGGCAATAGATCTAGATCTACTACGTACACTACCGGTACTTGTGTTGGAATGGAGGCACCTATGATAAAGAAAGAACACATTCTCCAGAAGAACGGAAGAGGTCTGGCCTAGAGTAGAGTCTAGATTTTGTAGGAAAGTGCTGATCTCGGTAAATTTTGACCCAACTTCAGACTTGATGCAATAAATCTCTGCACTATGTTAACATTGTCCACATGTATAGATTAGCTTCCCAGTATTATCCATACAGGATGTAAACAATGTCTGGCAACAACCAGTAGGCCTGGTAGTTCTGATTAGACTCTTCTTTAACATTGTTTTCAAGGTTTCTTTGTTAACTTCCCCCACCCCTCAACTTGATGAGAGGAAGTCAATTATACATTCTTTCTTGTTTTGACTTTTTTTTTTTCTCCATTTTTCATACATGTGTAATACATTCAATACATTTATGAATGTTCTGATTCGCCTTCCTCTCTCCTTTCAGTTGTGTGCTTTGATGCTAAGATAAACTTCGACGACAATGCACAGTTCCGCCAGAAGGCCATCTTTGAACAGGAAGACACAGCCGAATCAGATGCCCGTGAGGTTGAGGCAGCCAAACACAACCTGAACTACATTGGCATGGACGGCAACATTGCATGCCTCGGTATGTTGACTACAAGAAACAAACTGGGGATGTCATTTTTCTTCTTTATATGGGTTGGAGCTTCTTTAATTCAGCTTTATGGTGTATTGTTATCTGTATTCACTTTAACTCATTCTGCTTGGCATTCATAATTTCCCGATTAACAAGTTGCCTTTTGATGAACACAAATTAGGTGTCTATAGCCCAATAATAATAATAATCTTTTAAAGGTGTAATGGTTTGTAATTTGTTTTTAAAATGAGTTGCAGTAACTTTTCTTCTTTGTACTTGCTAAATGGTAAATGTTTGGACACTTAGAAATAGTCAAGTAATTGTATGGAAACTTAAGAGATATCCAAGTAAATGGATATTGAGAAGTGTTGAGGGGATTGATGACTGTCTGACGCTCTACGTCCCCATGTTTCAGTGAATGGAGCAGGCCTTGCCATGGCCACCATGGACATTATCCAACTCCACGGAGGCTCCCCCGCAAACTTCCTCGACGTTGGAGGCACTGTCACTGAAGACCAGGTGTACAATGCCTTCAAACTGCTCACAGCAGATAAACAAGTGAGAAGGAAATTCTTTTCTCTGTTTCTTTTAAAAGAAAGAAAGAAACAAATTAATTTGACAGCCTGTTGTCCATTAGAATAACTTTCATTGAAAACAAAGATTGAACATGTGGAACATCACAGTTTGTGTTTTGGCTTATTCATTTATTTAGTAACCAAACCAGCCTGGATTATATCATTGGTAAATGGTATAGACTCGCCAATATATTTCTCTATTATATGAAAATGTGTGCAATGGCTGGTTGAGATAAAGTCAGCTGGTGCCTTTTGATATTACGTTGTCTTTGAATTATGTGCTCATACTAGAATACAGAACTGAAAATGTGAGAACATCTGTAAAACTCATATTCATATGCACAGCATAACTTTGTTGTGAAGATAAAATAAGATCGTCATGTTCCAAATGAAGTATCAGATCTGAAAACGGTATCCCCACTTTCCTACCACCAGGTGAAAGCCATTCTAGTCAACATCTTTGGTGGGATTGTGAACTGTGCCACCATTGCCAATGGGATCACCAATGCCTGTAAAACCATCAACCTGGATCTACCCCTAGTGGTCAGGCTGGAGGGTGAGTATCTGATTTTTAAAAGTTTGATCTCATTACCTTTGAAACCCACAAGAATGCTTGCAAAGCAAATGTTTAAGAATTATACTTTCCTTATCTTTGGCGCTGTTTATGGACAACAGAAAATTGTATTGGATGGCAAATTAATTGGGTATCTTCTGTAAGATTTCACAGAGACATTTTTTTAAATACCGTGGCAACTTTTGGTATCAAAATGGGCATAGCTGGGACCAGGTTAACTGGGGTTACTTTAACTTTGTCCAAAAAGTGCTTCTTGTTTTTTTTAGAATTTATCACATGAAATATAATATGGTAATTGTATGAGTATTGTGTTGCATGATTTTTCAAAAGTACCCTGCCTTTAGATCTTTGTTTCAGGGGAGGGATGGTATAGAAAAACAATTTTGAAAATAATTATTTTTGAGGTGTACATTATGGTTTTACTTGCAGGCACCAATGTAGAGGAAGCAAAGAGAATACTTCAGGAGAGCAACTTGCCCATTCAATCGGCCCTTGATCTAGATGATGCCGCACAGAAAGCTGTAGCCAGTTTACCTAAGTAAAGGTAAACATGACAATTATTGAAACAATAGACAGTACTGTGTTCTCAGCGTAGTACTTACTGGTTGTAAATTTGGATTTTATTACATAGTTTGGTCTTGATGACTGGTAAAGACGTTTCAACTCAGATTGCTGTAAAGTAGTCATAAATAAATGTAGGGTCAATCTTCTTAGTCTACACACACATATGACATAACTGAGTTAAGCTTTGTGTCAGTTGAGAGTAGAGACGTATAAAGAAGAAAAAGAAGGACAATCATTGTGTGAATTCTTCAGACCTGTCCCCGTCTTGTTATGTGAGTGTCCTGTCCTCACATTGTTGTACTAAACTATATGATCTCTCCTTCCATGTCTTGTCATGTCTAGGAGTTTTGGTTGAGATTGTTCAATCGAAAACATCTTTCCAAACTGAGAAGCTTTGACTTTGGTCATTTCTCTAAGCAAATACACATGGATTTTTTTAACTTCCCTTTTTGTCAATTAGTAAAAATTAGCTTTTGAATTTTCTGAACTGCTACTCAAATTATTGGGCATCACAACTATTCACTGTTTATTCAGAGAAATGTTTCTGTTTCCACAGTCCCATGCCAAACCAAAGGCCTTTGTCTTTGCTATGTCGGATTAAAAACCTTGGACTTGTTGTTACACAGATGTCTTCAGCAAGCCATTGTCCCATTCCAAGTTGTTTGATTGCGTGTGTTTGTGAGGGTACTTGTAACTGCTGAAATTCACAGTGTCATACAAGCATGTGTGTTATAATTGTAGTTTTTACAAATTCATTTGTCAATCTGTCTTTTGCAAGACAGCTCTTACTTCTAGTAATTTTGGTATAGCTTAATGAATAACAGAAAGAAAAGCCTTTTACCATGACCATTTTTACAGGAGAAAATTGCATTGTGGTTGGACTAACTGGTAAATCTTTGGAGTCTCATTTCTTGTCTATGGCAAGGAATAAAGAACGTCATACTTAAGCTATATACAAGCAACTTTCTTTTTATGCATCCTTAGTTTACACCACTACTTTGTTTGGTTGATGTTGATGTCTTTATTGGGGATCAATAATTTTATTAACTAGATACCTCCCCTTTGTCTAGGAAATTCAAACATTTTTTTCTAGGATACAAATTCTTGCTCTCGAACATCACATAAAATTAATTTTCAAGATTCTGTCATTTCATGTCATGCCACATTACTCCAGCATGCAAGAGCTTAGTACCCACTTGATTATTATATGAATATGATGATATTTTTCCCTTATCCATTGTGATCTCATTTAGTCAAAGAAAGGAGTCAATGTTATACTGAGATTGGGGGGGGGGGGGAGGTATAAAGAAGTGCCAATTTGTGTGATCTGATGTGTCATAATTTCTATTATCGAATTGGTTCTCATTTAGTCAAAGAACTCACTAGTATTAGTATTGTCAGCAGGCATTATTCTTCCTATGTACCAATATCTGAAAATTGTTTTAATTTAATATTTTTATCTTTTTTGTTTGTTTCATGAACTACTTACTGAAAATTGCTTAAACAAGATTGTTCTCTTTCCCTAAATTTGAAATCATCATTCTGGATTTTTTCCCTTTTCTTTGTTGATCTACTAAATACTTACGTTTGGTTATTTCTTTCCTTTGTCATTTCCTGTCAACAAGGAGTGTGTTATTCATATCAATTGACCATCTTGTACTTAATTTGGACATCAGAATAACAGTAACAGTGAGAGAATGACCTCAGGGGATCTTTTTTCTTTCTTCTTTTATCAGTATCGGCTTTGTAGTCATTTCATAGCCTTTTGTTCTTTCCTCTGGTTCCAAACATGCCAATAGTTCTTTGTTGAAGCTTTAATATTGTACTTTTGATACATTTAAGTGATGTGTTCATTTTACATGTTCCTGTAACCAGAAGTGTGCCAATGGTGGTATATTTGCCTACATTTAATTTGTGTGCCAACCATCCCTTTGATGCTTCTTTATATTGTTAATCATGTGCATGTCGCCGCCTTTGTGGGATGAAAGTAGGAAAGGAGTGTGTTGCGTATTCGCAATCAGGTATTTTAAATTTTAGCTGATGTTAGAAATATTTTGAATTATTACACATATATGTATATAATTCACCCACATTGAATTGGATATGATGCATTTATAATAGCTTACATATTAACAGATGGTAGTTGATTGTGAGTTTGTGAATCATACAGAGATGGAGGCAATGTAAAACATTAATGTAAATGAAGTACAAAATGTTCATGTATCCCATATATATACTTGTATCAAGAAATACTATGATTTCATCAATTTGTGATAAACTTCCAAGTCAGACAGGCAGGTGCTCAAGTGTTGTTACCAGCTGCCAATAAAGACAGTATATACTCCACTACAATAAAGCCTTTTGTCTTTAGTATTCAAATCATGTCTGTGATGATGTTGTTGTTTGATCTAGTGTCTGTGGTTTAATACATAATGATTAATGCCTAGTTTACTCAACTGTTAGTTTTTGCAACTCTCTCAATCCTCTTTGAACTGTTTGGCGCACAAAGCAGTTGCAAAGGCTCTCCACTCGTTCTGCCTGTTGCCTCTCAGGGTGCCAACTCCAGAGACAATCTTTTGTCCCTTTAGTCTCTCCCCTCACTATTCTCCTCCACGTCTCCTTTGACTCTCTTTGGGTTGTCCATTGTTAGTTTTTGCAGTGTCGCTATTTTCTACATGTCTATCCTGGCCATACCAACACTTCCTACAATACACACAAGCTTTTAAAAACAACACTGCTAGTGGGAAAATTCATGAATGGACCCAATCAATGGAATAGAAGGACACACTGATACTATACAAATCGAACAGAGTAATCTTTATTTGTCGGAATAATTTATTAACATACAACAACCATTTTGATTCGCATGATACTAGAAAGCAACAATAGCAACAAGCATTGTGAACTTTTGCTTTCACAAAAGCACCTGTCAACTGTCACTGAGGCAACAGTGAAATATAAATAGTTTTAAAAATATATACGACGAGGGTGGATTGAAAAGTCCGGCCTGTTTTGCGATATTTTCCAAAATAATGAATTCACAAAAACGAATAATAATCAATATACCAAATGAAAGCTTAGGATGTCTTCTTTAACAAAGTACGGTCATTTTTCAACATAAACGCCATCTTTGTCGACACAGGTGCGCCAACGCTTCACCAGTTGTTGCATTGCGTCGGTGAAAAATTCGAATGGTTTGCCTCTGCACCACCTGTGCACACCAGCTTGAATTTCGTCGTTATCAGTGTAACGGTTTCCTTTCAAGTATTCTTTGAGCTTTGGGAAGAAAAAAAAAGGCAGATGGAGCAAAGTCTGGACTGTATGACGGATGAGTCGTGCCAGAGCATCTCGAGTCTTGTTGCTTTTGTGAGGACGAGCATTGTCGTGATGGAGAATGGTCGAGTTACTGGGTCGAATTCGTGTTAATTGTGCTTGAAGCTTTTGGAGAGTCTCGACGTACTGATCAGAGTTGAAAGTGTTGCTTTGTTCCAGAAATTCCATGTGAATTTCTCCTTGACAGTTCCAAGACACGGTCGAGGGCACTTTGCCAGCGGATCGGACGACTTTACTTTGAGCTTCTTTGGATATTGGTGAACCCTTATGTCTAATCTCTTGACTGTTTTTTGCTTTCTGGGTCATAATGGTCGACCCATGATTCGTCTCCAGTGACGATTCGACGGAGAAAACCTTCACCCTCTTCCTCATAACGAGCCTACAATAATTGTTTCATCAAAAGTTCCTGCTTCGACGCCATGTTTTTCTCGCCGACATTTGACCCCTCAAACATGTGACGTTTATAGCAATTTCTAGGAGATGTGATATAGCACAAATTTGAAACTCGTGGGGTAGAGAGTAATATGGATGAGAGATGTTATGTTCAAATTTCATGACGTCATATTGCTAAGTTTAGAAAATATCACAAAACAGGCCGGACTTATCAATCCACCCTCGTACATGCACTTTTCTTTTCTTCATCCTGTCTCAGGGAAATTCGCTCTAGTATTATGAGCTCCGCTTTTCACTGAAGCCAACTCACTCACAGTCGCTACAGAGCAGCGCCTATCGGCCATATTTTATCATAGCAACAAACCTTGTGAACTTTTGCTTTCACACAAGAATCTGTGACTGGGGAAACCTTGAAATGTGTGACATACGGTATGATGATGATTTACCATAGCAAGCAACACATTAATTTTATGAACTCTGCTTTCACTTTCACGCAAATAGCTGTCGCTGAGGCAACAGGGATATAATTGACATACGGTATAATGACAATTTACTACAGTAGCAAACATTGTAAACTCTTCTTTCACGCAAATAGATCTAGCTGTCATTGGGGCAACATTGGAATGGTTTGACACATTATGTAATTTGTTTCCAGTCAGTCTCAATAATGTACGTCTATCAGATTCCTTATTCTCCATGGAAGGGTCATCAGATGGCATGTCCAGTTCTTCGTTATGAATACGCCCGCCTGTCTCATTGCTTCCAGCACATACCCTAGATTTACGTACAGACGGGACACTTGGCAATTATAGCGTAGCCAAAATCAGGGCCTTCTGTGTTTACAAACAGCACATAGCGACACAAAGGATACACGGAAAATGTGAGTAAAGCTCACACGCGTTGGTTTGTAAATCTAGTGCTAAAAGCCTTTCTGTTGTGTGTTGGAACGCGCTCGAGGAGACTACGCTTTATAAAAAAAATGTTTCCAAGATAAAGAGACCAGTGCCCAGTCTCATCGTCTCTGTTTCCAGTCCATCAGCGAGTAATGTACAGTGCAACCCCGCTGTAACGACATCGCCGGGACCAGGACAGTATGTTGTTACAACGGGGATTCCATATATGGGAGGGCTTGTACCTCCTGGGCTGTGTCCCTCTACTGCTGGAAGTAGCCCTCAGCGAGTGGTCTTGTGGTCAGCGCGTTGGCCTCTCGAGCCTACGGTCTCGGGTTCGAATCCCGGGCGTGCCAACTTAATTTGGATTTGACAGTATTTTCTTATCCAACACCAGGTGTACTCTTGGAAAAAGTAAAAGACTCTTCGCGGTTTTCTCACCCGACCCAAGTGTAAAATGGGTAACTGACTAAAGACAGTGAAATATCTTGTTAGTATGTTGGCATGGGCACCGACCAGGCAGCATTACCAGAATGCCTTCCAAGAGGTTGATAGGGGTAATAGTGGCTGTAGAGCGCTTTGAGCTTACTGGACAGCGTGGGAAATGCGCTATATAAATGCAATCTATTACATGTACTATAATTATTCCATCCATTGCGGTCCTCCTAGACCAAGCACATGTAGCTCCTTCAATGTAAATTCTCACTTGCCATTCTGTTGTGCGTATTGTACAATGAATTGTTCATGTATTGTCTTACACACTCTCACTTAGGTGTCACAATATGGATTGTTTTCTTCTTAATCACCATCATCACGATCACTCTTCTTAATGCACTCAAAGAGAGAACAGGACCACTATCTAATGTACCGTACAATATGTCATTCTGTGCTCCAACCGATGCAGATAGAAAACACAATCTCACACTAGCACTGTACATTGTATAGCCTATTCATCACATGACTTAAGTACTTCAGTATAAATTGTAGTACTAGTACTGGTAATGTACCTCCATTGAATTTGAATGTTAAAGTTAAAAAGTGTCCACAGAGCTTCGATTGATTTGTCTTTTCCGATGTCTACAGATGACTAGTCTGAGAAGTGCCCGGCGGACGTCCGCCATCTTAGAAGCGTAGATGATGGGGTTGACGATGGAGTTGATGAGTACGAAACAGATGCAAACGAGGATCAGATTGTTGAGCTCACTCTGGCTCATTCCCCGCAACCTCCCGCTTAGGTTCAACAGGAACATTATGGCTGAAAATATTAAACAAGAAAAAGGTATAGACGTTATTCTCAACTATTATTATTATTATTATTATTATTATTATTATTATTATTATTATTATTATTATTATTATTATTATTATTATTATACCGGTATTCAAAGTACTGTATATTCGTCGTTTGAAAAGAAATTTGCCATAGTCATTACATTACAGTGACACTTCACGTACACACACAGTGCAATCATAATATATTTTAGAAAACGAAAAGAATGTCGATTGGTTGGAATTGGAATGAGCGGTCGCCAGTACTCTATTCGTGTGACAACAACACCGTCACAGCACGGGAACGAAAACGTATAACGTATTCTCAGTAAGAACTCTCATGATACAGTATTAATTAAAGCTGTTGGGAAACGACAAGAGCCTTTCTTAGAGTCCTACCTATCTAAAGTTATAAATAAAGCGTTTCCACTCTTGGAAGTAAGATAAGGCTTGTGTAGAATAATATAAGCAGAGACGTGTCATGTAAACGAGACGTGTAACTAGCCATACAGGTCTATACTAGAAAAACGTATTGCTGCTAGCGGCGGTCACCACACACCTTGGCCATATGTTGTTAGGTCATTCTATATATAGAGAGAAAGAGGGAGGATGTGGGTATGTGGCCAACACAGTAAGCCATAAGCGTGTTGGTAAATCATGAGTCTTTTTCTGTATCATATAGAGAGAAAGGGACAAGGTGTTACCTGGGTGGGGTGAGGAAATGAAGGTAAAAAAAAAAACTTTCACAAGGGTTTTACGGAACTCGCCCCAGTCAGGGCTCGAACCCGAAGTCGTTGGATCCCGAGTCCGGCACGCTATCGACTGAGCTAATCTGCGAAACTCTTAGACTTAAAGGCCTACTCACTTCCAGGCGCCCAGCATAAAGCAAAGGCTCCCACGATGATGGTGGTGGTCTTTGTGAATCTCATAGTCCTTCTGGAGATCTGGGGACCGCCAGGATTCTGCTGTGATTGGTCCTCGGCTGTTGTCCACACAGCCCTGGTCTGCATGGCCATACTACGGATGTGTTTCCGTGCAGTCAGATAGATGCGGATGTACAGTAGGATGATGCCCAGAAAACTGAACAGGACCAAGGCCGTCAAGAAAGCGGTGTACTCTCTGAAATATCGTGGGAAATCACAGAGACTTTTATGTTTCACTTACTAGGGGGTGCGGTCACTGGACAGAGAGAGAGAGAGAGAGAGAGAGAGAGAGAGAGAGAGAGAGAGAGAGAGAGTGGGGGGGG
>JAUELK010070387.1:0-12663 GCA_031471215.1 Gastropteron pacificum | reverse complement strand
GTCTGTCGGGGTAATAATATGCTGTAAAGCGCTTTGAGCTCTCCGGAGGAAAAGCGCTATATAAATGGGCTATTATAATTATTATTATTATCAAAATGCTTTCTATGTACTTCTTTTTTTGACAAATTAGGTCAATTACTAATACATCGAGACAAATTAGACACCTGTCTAGACTTAAGACTTTTTTTTATTATTGAGAGGTATAACAAATGAATTATGCTAAAATAACCGTGTTTTGTTACACTACTCTTTGCTCATCAAATTTGTTTCCTTCTTTAAAATGCAGGTCATACTTAGAATCCAGATCTGCAGCAGCAGCATAGTGTAGAGGCGTGCAGCCCCTGACGTCAGTGGCATTGACATCACTGCCAGCTGTCAGGAGGATGAGAACATTCTGGAAATGGCAGTGGGCTGCTGCATAATGGAGAGGTGTTCTGGGGAGTTATCAAGAGGCAGGGTATCAAACTGAATGAAGGAAAGTGATTCTTGTGGCATAGATACAGTCATCTCTTCACAAGATCCAATGGTCCTAGTTTGCCTCAGATCCAACAAAATATGAAAAACAACATAGCAAATTCTTTTCTAGACCTAATTTCTACTGCTGTTTTATCAAAACATGATAGAATGTCCTCTCCAATTCAGAACAAAATAACACAAAAATTTCACATCTATGACAGGAAGAAAATAAGTTTCTTTTGGTAGTTTTAATTGAGAAAAACACAAGGTCAACCTAGCATGTTGTGGCCTCATGAGAACGGTCAGAGTTGCCAGTCCTCCAAGATTTCATTTCCTGAATTTTTTACCAAAGTCTACAATGGACCTCTCCAGCATTTAAAATAGTCAATATAGGTTTAAAATATACATTAAATAAACATTCAGGAAATGTTCTGTACAGTGTACAACTACTTCTCCAACATTAACTCTCACCTGCCATCAACATCTTGTAAGGCCAGATTTCCACCCTCATTCAACAAATATTCCACACATTCAACTTTCCTGAAGGACAAAAAAAGCACATAGTTAATTACGAAAATAGAACAACCCCAAAACACAGGAGGAATGAGCAGTATTGTAGGTCATGTAGAAATGACTGGACTATTGAAACAAACTACCTTTTTTTTAATAGAAGAGGATGTCAAGCAAAAAACCCTGAAGGGAATGAAAAATATAAGGAAAGAATCCATGTCCAACACAAATTTCCATAAAATCAAATCAACAAAGTAGAGAACTTACCCACTGCAAGCAGCTCCATGTAAACATGTCCTGCCTGCATCGTCCGCAATGTTGATGTCAAAGGCGGGCATGCATGACCGCAATTTGTTCACACAATCCACAAATCCATTTAGGGCTGCCACATGAATGGGTAGCATACCCATATAGCCCCGCCTTGTACAAAACACAATAAACGTTTTGTTACATACATGATGAGGATACAAATCAATAACAGTATCAAGCACATTCATCAAGCTCTCTTTTAACTTTCAAGCACACACACAAAAATGGTCATCTAATTTGGAAAGTTGAAAAATATATCCTGCATTAAGAACAAAGCAAAACTACCTATTTTATGTCATCCTGTTTCCACACTCATTTTTCAAAGACAACATTAACTTCATGCACTCAGTTTGCATCTTTGAATACGTTTTTGACTGAGATTGTAACAATATACCTGTTCTCAGTGACTTACTGTATGGGATCAGATGCGTGGTCTAAAAGGGTGTTGATCAATAGCTCATGGCCATAGCGAGAGGCAATGTGGAGTGGACTGTTACCAAGGCGATCACATGTGTTGACAAGACAACCTTAAAAAGAAGGCAATTTAGTTATGATGGATATCATATCTTACGGTCTAATGTTCTTGCAAATATCCCCTACAAATAAAAACTCATTCCAGTTTGTTGTTTTTTCCCCACATAATTAAGACTAAGGTGATAGAAAAATTAATGGACAGAAATGTAATGGACACATTACCTAATGCTCTGCAACTCAGTTGGGAGTAAATATTCAACATTCAAATTTACTAATGTAACAAAAAAAAGGTTCCATTTTTTCAAATCACTTTTTTTTTAAACATCATCTGGGTCTATTCTATATAAAGTTCGAATATGACGATGTGTATAGGATTCAGTTAATTTGAGAAGAATTTCACAAATAATCATCAGGAAAAGTGCATTGAGAGTGTTAAGGAGCATTTTCAGAGGATACAAACCTGGTAATAACATGCAAACGTAATGTCATGTATAGCGCAACAAAAGCATGCTTCTCATTACAACAAAATGATATTATGTTATCATGTGAAAATTGTCTGCACTGTAAAGTAGTTGGTTATACATATACCATGAGCGTTAGAAAAGAGGAGAATATGCTTACTAATTTAAATCTGAGAAGAACTAAACAGTTCCTTTACCCTGCTACTCGTTCTAAGGGTATAACATTCTCTAAGGGTATAACATTCTATCTTCTATCCATGAAAAGAGAACAAGCAGTATGATAGATGTGATAGTGAAGTTTCAATCAAGTCTCAGATAGCAAAGTGTAGACAAGAGAAAATGAAAGAAGAAGTTAAGATTCTGTTTATCAAATGGCTGGCTACATTTCTACAAAATGTAAAAGTTTAACCTGCTTTTCTTAATGATCAACAAGAGACAAGAAGGGGCCCTCACCATGCTCTATCAAACTTTGTGCCCTGGTAAATCTACCATGCAGAGCAGTCATATGGAGAGCAGTGCGTCCATCTTCACTCTGAAAACAAAAGAGGATCACAGTATGCAAAACAAGCCTTTGGGAGTCAGTGGCTTAGTAGAGCACTTCAAGTCAACTTCATGGGCAGACTGCTGTTCTCATGCTGTATCTGTGTTGCTTTACTACAAAGGGGAGTCTCAGATTCAGAACATCACTGAGTCCTTCCACAGTGGTGTTCAACTCAAACCAGAGGAACTGTTCAGACTACTGCAGATGCTACCACTATTATTGTATACAAACATGTCAAAAGTGTCTCAAGTGTTGCTCTCATTTCTTGTTTCATGATGATACTTGCAGACAGAGAAAACAAAAATAATGTGACCATTGGCTAAAAGTTCCAAGGAAGAGCAGTAAACTTCAAGCAATCCATCATCTTGACAGGCATTATATAAATTAACAGCTTCATATGGAAATCTCTGCTTCTTTTCACTTTTCAGCACAGGCTAGCATTCAACAGGCTAGGAGACAGCAAAGCATGCACAGCACGGTATAAAATCACAAGGACAGGGCAAACATGATTAAGCAAGATGCACAGGGTCATAATAACAGCACATCTATGTACATCATGCAGCTAGCAAAGCTTCAGACAAATAACTATTGAACAATGTTTGAACATTGAGCATCAAAAACGTTTTTTTTTAGTGCACATTGACATACTATGCTAACACATTCCAAAATGCTGCACTATGTAAAATGATGATGGGAGAGTTGAACAGTCAGACTCTCATTGAAGTTTTGGGGGAACATCTTCTTGAGTATTTAAAAGCCTTGGCATACTGATTTTGTTGTATCTGTTCATTGGGAAGGCCCTAGACTACTGTTGAAATACATGAGTAACGCAATCAATTCAATTGATAGATTAGGAATGTTTCAAATCAATCCTTGCCCTTCCCCCCCCGATCAAGTCATGTCCTGAAGAACATTTTCGTTGGCACACATGAGGTAAAACATAAAGCAGTGGCTGGTTAGGGACTTCATTAAAATGATGTATCAATCTATACACAACTACTATCTGACTATAATTGCAATGGCAGCTGTTTTTACAAAACAAACAATCTACATTGAGAAACTGTGCTTGAATTATTTAATTAATGCCATCATTTCAAGGGAGTGTGCTTATATCCATTTATTATCATGTTCATAATCACTAACTTTAAATGTAAGCCAGTGTCATAACCGTATGTCACTCATTTCTAAGCTATAAGATATCAAGTCTACACATTAGATTCATATCATGCACAGGCAATTGATAATTCAATTCTTAAGAACTGTAGCATAAAAAATATGACATGGCATGCCACAAAAACAATAATAGATTTTTAAAGAAAATTAAAAAGCTTAGACTCTTATTCGCATCTAATGAAGTAGATAACAGATTATTTTAATTGTGGTTGTGTAGACTTCTTTGAAGGATAAATATTTGAGGTTAGTATTACTATAACCGTGGTGATTGTTTCAGGGTCATTAAATGAAACTTAAAAACATGATGATACAAAATATTTGTAAGACATGAAAGTTGAGATTCATCTTTTTTTTACCTACTGGGCTTTATATTCCTTGTGGTGCATTAGAATCTAGTTGATGCTTGTTCAGTGCTGCAGTGCTTCTATTTCATTTGCTTATTGTTGAGCTCAAAGCAGAAATTTCAAGTTTGATATAGACATATAGCACATGATGCAATAATCGTCTTGAATGAGAATTGAATATGGAGAATATTGCATGCACAGATTCTTTGACCTGAAGACTTATTGCTTTTCAGTGAGTTTACCATTTGCTGATCTAACAGGCTTGGAGGGTCTTTCCTCCTGTAAATAATCAATGTGATTGGTGTAGGGTACAGGAATGCATCAATCAAAGCTTGGATTGGATGTAATATAATGAAGAAGGGTACAACATTGGCCACATCCTTCAAAGTTTGAACAGTTAAAGAAATCATGAACATGTTTTTACAGCAAGACTTTTAGACTGCAATTGAGAAAAAAATTGTAATATGTTAGATTTGTCCAAATGTTCTGTACAGAATGTTTTGCACATCAAGCAAAATTGAAAACTATGCCAAAGAGAAATAAAAAAAAGAAAACCCTAGGTGTTTCACTAACATGGAGTTAATGACAATACTTACAAACCATACATTGGTTATTTTTGTCATCTGTCTACTTTTTTATTCTTTGTAATGGTAATCAGGATAGAAAAGATGTGTGTTACAATTCAAGTTCTGGCACAGAGGCTCAGCTATATTTCATATCATTTTCACATTCAACAGCTCCACAACAATATGAATATGTCTTTGTTTCGCATGAATAAATACTTTTTATTTAAAAAATGGGGGGTAACAAAAAAAGATATGCATTGATCTATTGCACATCCTAAAGCAGAATACAGTTGATCCGTGAACATGTTTTGCAAAAAGAGCTCAAAATTATGTGCATGAAATATCTACAGCCCTCAACAATGCAGAACAAACATCACAAGTGCATATGAACAGGCGCTACAATAAAAAGAAGCAGAGAATTGCAACCAGATCCAGAACATGTTTCTGGTAACCATCTACACTGGACACTAACACGGAAAAAAAAAAAAACTGACCCATAAAGAACAATTTTTCTCTGTAAAGCATACAAAATAATTGGTACTAGTACACTTACTAGTTACATCTATGATGAAAACACTTACTTGTGCTTTAGTGTTGGCTCCTTCTGAGACCAATATCTCCAAGCAAATGCTTCCATGTGTTGAGGCGGAGGCAAAATGCAGTGGTGTCTGAAATAGTGAAGACAAAGAAAAAAAAAAAAATGATATCCAATCTACATGTATCACTTAGCAAGCTAACACTGTACGATCAATAAAGAAGGGCATGAATAATGACATACTTCTCTAATGACAAATCATTAAAGAATACAAATAGATCATGCTCAAATCATGCTTTAAATTTGAACATGCACTTTACATCCTTAGGTCATACTAAGCCGTTGCAAACAAAAGGTTAGTATTCATTGAGAAAATGGTTAAATGAGATAAGCAAGACTGGGCAGGAAACATTTTGAAAGATGTCAAGAGTGACACTAATTTATTAGGATTTACATTACCACTGCTGCATTGCACACTCATTATTGGGTGGTATTTTGAACTCTTACCATGCCCTTATTGTTGACACAGTTGACAGAAGCAGAGTACTCTATCAGTTTGCTGACCACCACATCTTGCCCATTGAGGCAAGCTATGTGCAGGGGTGTGTTACCATGCGCATTCACTGCGTCTACATCCACTCCATATTCTAGTAGAAGGCGAACCACAGATATTTGTCCACTGGCTGCTGCAGCATGTAGAGGGGTGTACATCTATAGACACAAAAAGACAACCGATGGTGATATCACTAAAAGAACCTATATGATATACTACCATAACAGAGGGAAAAAGAGATTAATTATGGATGATAGAGCACAACAAAGCTATAAATCTGTACAACTTTTAGAGTTCACAATATTTTCATACCAGTTTGTCTCTGCAGTTGAGCTCAGCTCCATGCTCTACAAGGATCCTGACCACTTCTACATGGCCCATGTGCGCTGCCCAGTGAATGGCCCGTCTCTCTTTCTTGTCATAGGCATTGACCGTGGCACCTTTCTCCATCAAGAGAGAAACCATCTGAGGTACAGTGAGAGTTCATAGGTATGTTAGATAGCAGTTATCTCTTACAAAAGTAAACTGTCCAAATATTGACTGATTCACTGAGTTAAATCCTGTACATTAAAGAGCTTGTCAGCCCTTATAAATGGTGCTATGAAGCCATGAATGAATGAATTGTGAATGAATGATTTTCCAAATGTCTGCATCATGACACTACTTCCTTCGTGTCTTGGAATATCTAGGCCCTGTTTGACATTTTGGAATATCATACTTATATTAAGTATTGTTGTTATTTCTTCTCAGTGATGGCAGTGGTTGGCAATGTTGCTGTGATGCCACTGTTTCTATGAAAACTATGACCACTAAATGAAGCAATGGTAAAAATTATATTATATTGTATTATAGCTATAACCTTAGTCTTCACCTCTTTGTGTCCATTGAAAGCAGCATGGTGCAAACTTGTGCGTCCTGCCCGGTCTGAGACATTGACATTGGTGAGAAGTGGTATGAGGTATTCAGCACATCGCACTGCATTGTTGGCAGCAGCTACGTGCAATGGTGTCTGCCAGTTCTTGTCTCTAGCATTCACATCAGCTTGATGTCTCAGTAGGGTGTCGACAGTGTCCTATCAAAACACGACCAACAAAATGACCATAGATTTAACACAGTTACAGCAATACATCATGAGAATTGTTTAAACTCATTTAAGCCCTTACGACCAACCGTATTGCGTAGACCTTGTTTCGAATACCGCCCACCCCTAACATAAGAAAATACCCCCAAAAGCCAAATCGAGTCGTCATGGCCGGGATTCAAATCCCAGACATTTAACTCAAAAGAGTCCAATGCGCTAACCACTAGACCACCAGATCAACTAGTGGTACCTATAATCCTATAATTTCCATATGTCCGCCACATATACTTAATTACGACATAAGACAGAGAAAAATTTAGAAGATGACACTTCACAACTGACTGATACTTGTAGTCCCACTTGTTCAGTAAGCAGTTGTGACATAAAGTGTGTTTACAAACATCCCTTCCCCATCTCTCTGTGAATGTTTTTCTTGGATACATGTTGAAGCAAAAGGAACAAAGATCACATTAACTAATCCTTCAATACGTACATCGCTTTTGGCACAACAAGCTCTGTGTAGTGGAGTCAGCCATTTGTTGTCTTTATTGTTAACTCTTGCTCCACTGAGAATAAGGAGGTCAGCAATCTCTGCCTCCCCACAATAGGCAGCCGAATGAAGCGGACTGCGTTTCTCTGCATCCTGTGGCACAATACATAAAATGTATTATAAACAATACATTAGGAAAGCGTTCAGTAAAGTTTGCGATTATGCATTGCATACCCGCACTTTCAAAAGTTACAGAAATAATGTACACAACTACATGGAGGTATATAAATCAAACAACAGTATTTAAAAGTTGACTTTCAATCAATATGTGATACCATTTGACTAGATAGTACTTGGTCCCATCTCAACTGAGATCAATACAGACTTGAAACTCAAAATATGCCTGAAAAATGACTGTTTCACAGAAACTGAGCAAGTAATGATACTGTTATCCTTGGATCTAGACCACAACTGTTTCCAGTCAATGCTTAAGAATGAAAATGGATACACAGCGGTTACTATTTCTTCCCAACTTTTAGATTTTCATACCTGATAGTTCACATCTTCTTTTTTGAAAAGAAGAGCTCTGATCTCATCTGGATCTCCATGGAAACAGGCTTGAACAAGAGGTGGCTGAGGAAGAAAGAGAACAAACTATTCTTCTTTCTTTGAGTTCTTTTAAAGTTGCAACATCATGATTAGTGTAGCTGTTTCATCAGCTCATCATAGTTGTAACTTAACATAGAGACATAAAATTACATGAATTGTGAACAAGAGTTGTGCACACAAATCAGGTCCAGTGGTCCATGAATTTGTTTTAAAGCTAAGAGGGTGGCAAATGGGACTTTCTATAAAAGATTTACCTTTTCAGACCAACGCCCAAAACCAGTCACAATGTCCTGTCATGTATGTAATTCTTTAAAATTGTTTTTGTTACATATTTATTTATGGAATGTCAAGTACTGGAACATGAGGCTGGTTAGGTGTTGATAACATTCTATGCCATTTCAATAACAATTTTGTACAAAAATTGAAAACCTCCTTAACTCTAAGCATTCACAAGTACCTTTTAATATATTGCATCTCTGTGTAGTTAAAATTGTTCTCGTCTCTCTTTGTGGATAATAAAAAATGGTTTGCTATTGCTATCTGCTATGTCATGAAGCCACTGTCGAATTTAAATAACATACTCAACAGAGGACTCTCTAATTCTAAATAATTTCAAACTAGTATTAAAAGCATACCTGGTACATTCTGTAAAGTTTTCAAAATGGAAACATTCACAAAATATCAAGAAAAAAAAGAGTTCTAGTATTCATTTTCAATTGATGTGCGCTTCACTAGTCAATTCTTTTTTAAAACAATCTACTTTCTACTGATTCGTATCATCAGGGTTGTTCAAACACTACTTACAATTTTCAGTAATTGTATTCTAGGCCCTAATTTCTTCATGATTTGAAAATCAACCTCTTTTCTATACAAAATTGATGTTTCAGACCTCAGTGATTTTTGTTTTTAATTCTTTCCATATGACCAGATAAAACCACAATACAAATTTGTATCAAAAGTTAAGTATGATACTAGTAATTACATGTTTGGATCCCAAATTATGTACGTACCAAAAGCTACAGAAGCATGTTGACCCAGAAAGTCAACCCACCTAGAGTCACATATTATGTAAGTAATCCTTAATCTCTGGTATGACCTAGAAAGGAACATGCCCTATAATTAGCCAATGATTGGTATGCCACAAATCTACTGAAGCACAAAACAAAGCAGCTTAGGGCCTATTGTGCTGAAATGGTCAATGTATTGTATATGCTGGATCCTTAGACGACAGCCAAGACACATTATTTCATTCACATTCCCCTTAACACAGCAAACATTATAAAAGCAACAACACTAAGTTTATTATCAAAAGAAAGTTTTCCTTAGTTAATATCATTCATAAACGAAACATCCTTTCAAAACCCAAAAGCAACATTGAACATTAACAAAGAAAAAACATGAACACATTTTATCAATGTGATTAAACTTACATAAAGAATGTAGATGTACTGAATTATTGATATTCCAATGAAATGCAAATAATAAATAGATTAGCAAAATATACAACACTATATTTTTCACATTGCCTAAATGATGAAAAGAATTGGAATCAACATGGTCTATCAAAAACATGACCGACATTCTCATCGGCTAGCCTTACACGCATCAGTGAACAACTAAAATCTGTCCTCTGGCGGTTGGCAATTCATCAAGTATGTGCTGGCTGAGACACAAATTACTAAAACAAATCACTGCTCACAGTAAAATGATGATGTGAGTCTTGATACATTTAGAATAACACAGACATGATAAAAAAAAAAACATACATGATGTACACATTTAACATTATCTTTAGAAATATTTTAAAAACAGTTTAAAAAGGTAAAATCTGTCCTCTGTCAGCTGGCAATTCGTTCACCAAGTATGTGCTGACTGAGAGCCAATTACTACAAAAATCACTGCTCACAATAAAAGGTATGTGCTGATGCCAGACTTTATATATTTAGAAAAACATAGACATGATAAAATTATTTTTAAAAAGACCATAGAACTCTCTTTGGAAAAATGTAAAAAAGCTTTACAGAATACTTTCTTTGCATTCAGCATTTTTGTCTTCATAGAGTAGAGACCATGTTCATAAAATCAAGATTTCCACAATAATAATAATTTATCTTCCAAATCATTCATTCTACTTGTAGCAATAGTATATACATCTGTTTTTGAGTATACGTTTTTGTTTCAGATGATGTCACACTAAGAGTTGAGAATGAAAAAAATAACCCACATTTACAAAGGACGAGAAGCTCAACAATGGTGTGATCCATGCCAGACAGAAACAATGTACGATGTCACTTTTTAAGTGTAAAGTAACAAATGTCATTCAAAACAAAAGACAACAGTTAAAACACACAACAGAAAAGGCAACAACACCTAATTCAAACACCATTGTGTACCAAAAGAAAAGAAGAGTCAAACACCTCACCATGACAGTAAACCTTATAGTATGAGCAAGGCGCACTTGGTGTTTGGAGAACTGAAAGGTCAATTTTCTAAAATGTCATCAAAAATTGCACAACATTTTATAAAAAGTAAAATTCACTTGAGAGCATTCATATTGCATCACCCACAAAATCTGAACTGAACCTGTTAGATCTACGGCCTTTGTTCCCTTTTTCTTTCACTATTTTTATGAAAATGCTTTGATTGATTGTATGATTATGTTTTGTCAATACAGCATGTATTATACCATCTCTAAAATGATTACATCATTATTCTATTACGATGATAATGAATGGATTTTGGTGATACTGGATTGCATTAGAATAATTAGATCCGAGGAAAAGGCAAGACACTAACTTAGGTCAGTGATCATGGTCTGACAAAATGCCACTCAAACTTTCATGAAGATACCAAGATCAAAGTTTATTTTTTCATCACTTCAGACTAAACATTTTTTTCAGTCAAGATCTTGTCCCCTTTTTACCCCCACAAGTTCTAACACACAAAGATCAATTATGTAATTCATTGTTTGTGACTATGATGATATCATGAAAAAGTAACGCTGAGCTGGCAGGCCTTATTGAATTGTGATTGTGCGATTGATATATCATGTAGATATAACACCATAATGAATAAAACTGTAGAGTGATACAAGATCTTGTGTATTCATTGATCAATATATACCTTGGTCATTTAGTAAGTAAAGCAAGAAATTAACATGAAATGAAACATACATATTTTTGGCCTTTATAACAATGAACAAGAACAAGGAAATTTTGGTTGCTTTGATCAGTTTATACACATAAACAATCTTGTGGGCTTTGAATTTTGGTATGTGAAGAGATTAGCCAACCTCATAAACACCTCTACTAGGCAAGCTCAACCTACATGGGCCACCAAAATAAACTGGGCCCATTTTGTGATCAGCCCCTGAAGTATTGTACTCTGCTAAAAAAAAAAAGGAAAGCTAAATACAACAAATCTTTGACTCGTTCATTATATGATAATGATAAGATGAGAGAGACCAGTTGAGTTGGCTCAATGTCAATTCAATATGTAAAGAAATAATTAGAATATAATTTTAAGAGAGAACTGGCTTGATAGAGAAAGGAAAATAAAAGTAGAATGAGTTTGGCGGTGTCAGCAACTCAGCCCAAGACTGCAATCGTTTTAAATTATATTTTCTACGTCTCTAACACGCCTACGCCTCCAACAAGTTGTGAAAAAAAGGAAATCGGAAAGTTTCGTTTTGTTCACTTTTCTGTTTTTATGACCACTTTCGACTCTCGAACTCGAAGAAGTTTCTGGTTACTTTTTGACCGCCCATTTTCTGTATTTTTTATGGCTCGTCCGTAGTCAGGTACAAAAATCTGTAGAGGTTGACAACTCTGTAGTAAAGTTTGGCTGCTGGCCACATTCTAAAAGTTTTCTTGATTAAAATTCATGCTTTTATAACATTGAACTGTATGGTGTGTGTGTGTGTGTATTTTGTTTTCTCATACTCAAGCTCAAAGGTATTTAAAAAACAGACTGAGTCTGAGTCACATTGCGGTGCGGTTGCAAAAAAAGTCATCAGCAGTCATAATTGGAACAAGAAGAAGAAGAAAAAGTGGCATTCTTGTAGATTTTTGTTTTGCGTTTAATCTGTGACCTTGAAAACTATAGCAAATTTAGGGCCAACCACTAGAAGTAGAAGGCCACAGGCAAACTACTTACATATTTTATATTTTTTAAAACCTTTGTTGTATTATCTAGATCAGTTGTTAAGATTCTCACAGTTTAGTTGCCAGCGATAGTCCGATAAATGGAGGGATTTGCCCACCCACGCCGTTACACATGTAACAGTAGGTAACTCAAATGAACGCAGAATACGCTGTGAGCTAGTCCTGAGGCGAGAGGGGACGATTTTGTACTTTTTGCTTCTGTTTCCCCCCTCAATATCTCCCGACATAATGATCGTAGAACATCCAGTATGATTCCATTTAAAAGTTTGTCTCAAGACCAATAAGACGATACCAAATGCGTCCCGAACATTGTGATCATTAATTTTCTATTCATATTTCTGAAAACTGTGTTTCATTTCTATTGAATAGTGTATACATTTTAAAGTTTCAATTAGAAC
>JAUELK010070277.1:0-12667 GCA_031471215.1 Gastropteron pacificum | reverse complement strand
TTGAGGCCACCGGCTGTTCCTCGGTCACACATCGGCCACGGGCGCTCCTACGGGATTCGGCTGCCGAGCCGGGCGGTTCACCGATCTGCCTATTCATAGACAAAGAAAAATGCAATACAAAGGAAAGGTAGGAAGTAAGCACATCACTTTTTGACAATCAAACAAATAAATAATCACAAAGTCTTCTGGTGTACCTTTGCTGGAGGTGTAGAGTAAGGCAGCCTGGAAGCTGACAGTGCCATTGTCTGTCAGATTGTCCTCGATGGACATCTGCATGCCAAAGCCAGCATCAGGGTTGATGTTGGGCAGGCTAAGCAGGTCTGTCGACCTCACAAAGAAGTTGCCATGGAATGTGTGGATGCTAAGACCTAAGGGAACAGAAAACAAGTTGGTTACAAAGAGATTGAATTTAAAATGTACATTAATAATAACTGAATATTTATACCGCGCACTTACCCCACACAGTGAGAACATTGACAACAGACACAATCTCACAGCAGTTTCCAAGTATTCAAATATAACCTCTTGATGAACATGTGTAGACTATAGTCATCAAAACTAACTATAATAATTGAATAAATTAGAATCTATTTAGTCATAAAGTTTTCATTTTGGAAGCTTTTAATTCTGAACATATCTTTAACCTATTCTCCTATGAAGAATCCCCCCCCCCCCCCCCCCCCACTTGAGTTATGTTGTGAACTGAGGTAAAGCATTTTACAACAATAATATCGCTGTAAGGTTTCTTTCCCTCTCACGCGTCCTTGTCTTATCAAAATAAGCTGGTTTTAAAAACAAATCAGAATAAATTATCTGTCCAGTGGGTGTACCTCTAGTGCATCGTATTCTCATGACAGATTCAAATCCAATCTTCCTCGTCAGGTACCGCCGGAAATCTGCGTCATACTTGTCCACCAAGCTTGGAGTTTTCACAGTATGGAAAGAGGGGTAGTAATAAATGCAACCAGCTGAATACTTTGAGATGCAAGCTGTAGGGAGGAGGAAACAAAGAAGGCATGTAAGACAAGAATCATTTCCAAACTGCTGTGTTCAAATGTTATTGTTACTGTTATTTTGACATGTAACACATAATTGGATGAGAAGTGAGTCTTCAGCCGAGTCCAGATTTGCCAAACGTTAGTTCAAGTACGAGATTTGAATTCATAAGTTGGAGGGCTTTATAAAACCACACAAAAAATAATAAAACTGCTTTGTTAGTTAGTAACTTCTCATGAGTTATGTTGGCTAGGGAAATGTAAATCAAGGAAAAGATGTTAAATCAAATCCAAGTTTCTTAAAAATAAATCTTACTTAGGCCGTACACTAGAAGTAAATGCATCACTAGCCAGCAGACTGGTAGATGATTACTTATATAATGGACAGACTGGTAGATGAATACTTACATAATGAAGCAATATCTGCATACTGTCCGTTCATCATGAACAAATCGACAGCAACTTGCTGCGCTGAGCAGTCTAGAGCGAGCTTCTTGTAAAAGTCTGTGGCTGGGCCAATGTTGGCTACATTCTGATGACAAACAGGCAAACATTATTATCACCACTGTGAATTTAGTTTCATCCTTATGTAAAGCCAGTATTGTTCAAGAATGTATGTCTAAAAAATCAAACTAATGATAATAATAACACGAAGTACAGCATTATACTTGTAAATCTCAATGATGGCCTGAGCTGTGATGAGCATAGGTCACCATTGTCTTTTAAAATGAATACAATCTAAAGGGTTAATATTAGTTGTTGGGTACAGCGCCATGCATGTTATTTATCACTTGTGTTACTAATATGATGTTGTTCCCCTATGGCAAGATGTGCACTGATATTTCTCTGTTAGGACAAGATGATTGCCGTACCTTTCCATTGTTTGATGATGATGAAGCTGTTTCTCTGTTCTGCAAGGCTCCAGGCCCCACTGTGGGGAGACAGGTCTGCATCACAGTGATCCTGCCTCCGGTTGGACCCTGAAACAGAGAATAAAACAATTACAATAAATAGCATATCATAAATGTTATAGGAATAACAAACATCTATGTCGACATGCCAATATCTCTGGTTAAGATTTGTTATGTTAACAAAACAGAAACAACATTGTCAAATTTTAATAAACAAGCCTACTTGTATCTTTAAATATCAAATAAACTTGTAGGGACAATGACTAAATGTTCAATGCTTGCGAAACCAGGTACTTCAATGTCTACCAATGTAAGAAAAGTTAAAAATGAAAGAAAAAATGACAAGATGACAAGAAAATCAAGTTTCTTGTTTAATAGAGACGTGACAGAGAATCCCAGCTCACCATCATTTTGTGAGCAGCTTGCAATGCGGCCCCGAGGGCACTGCCTGTCTCAAGATTCCCTGCAAACAGGGTGGGCAGCTGGTTGAGCAGATCGGTCACCAGCTCCTTGCTCTCGTGAAGATTGACTAGAAGGCTGTCGGGACATGGCAGGAACGTATCTGGAGACACAACCAGACGGCTGGCAATGAATTCTCAGCATAAAAGGAGGTATCCGAGTCCTATACCAATATATATATATATACCTATACCCCCCCCCCTATTTATCAACGGTGTTCACAGAGTTTGGGGGGAAACCCGATAAACAAAAAAAGACGCCCAGCAAAAGGCAAAAGTGTGAAGTCACTAAGCTCTACTTGGGCCTGTTTAGGAAGCGTAAAGTCTGGCGGGTGCCAGCAATGTGCAACCTAAGCACTTTTAGGCCCACGAGGCTCACTTGCCGTAATCAGGCACAAACGTTCAGCAAGTGCTAGAAGCGCCTAGGTTGCACATCATGGGTACCCGGAAGGCTTAGCGCTTCCTGAACAGGGTCTTGATGGCTATAAATAGTTGTTTTTTTTAAGGCTTTTTTTGTTGCTGCGCCAGTTGACAATAACTTTACAACCAAAGGGATTGCCATTTTTTCGGGTTTTCAGCGTGCGCTTGGACTCATAACACATGGCCCTAACATAGGAAATTTTATATGCCCAGATCTTCAACGTATAATAACTTTCAAAGAAGAAATTTTATTCATCTAATCAGTTCAAACTTTCAATCAAACTAAACGAATTTGGCTGAGATTCATAACCTATTAAGACCAAAATCTATCTAGATTTAAACCTCTCTCAATTCGAAATAAGCCATTATTAGTATTATTCAAATAGTATGGGCACAATAATTATTTGAACTGGTAGGCCTAGTGATGATTGCTGCGATATGCAGGTGTCTGTCAGGAGCATGGTACAATGAGAGGGGGAAAGTCAAAGTTGTTGCAGTTTTGACTATTTCAACATTTCAGCGTCATTTCTTTGTGTTTGTATGAAAGTATCCCCCCCCCTTATACCAGGTAACTCAGCTAGTATCACTATATGTTTCATTTAACTGTCCTCTATTGTCATGTTATGAGGATAAGCTGTCTGACTTAGAAATCGCTAAAATTCACATCATGTAGACACGTAAGAACCCATGGATACCTATCTATCTATATCTTGTACGCATATTTTTTGTTTACTTCATGGAGCATGTGTAACAAGCCTCAGTCATTGATCCGCTGCACCACTTTCAATTAGAAATGTCTGTTAACACAGTGGATCTGTTTGCACACTGAATGAAGCTTCCACATTATCACAATTTTCCCTGTAACAGCTGGCCAGCTCATGAATACCCCATAACAACAATGGAGGCTGTAAGAAATGAGCTGTAAAGACACCTGTTGCCACTTAAATGCAGACCTGCAAGACCCATGAAATACCTTTATATCTTACGGTTTATGTTCAGAAACAGAAGAGAAATATGAGTAGCCTACTATTTTGCAATAACACTTACATCAATCTGAACCCTTAATAAAAATCAACATCTGCTATAATAATAAAATAAAAATGTTCAAACAGAGAAGATCTATTTCAATTCAATCCTTTTAGGTTTTTTTTTCAACCTTTGGATTCAAACAAAAAAAAAAGGATCTGAAAATGTTTCTTTTATTATTATAATAATCAGTGAAAATAAGAAAAAAGTCAAAAGGAACTCTATTCATATTTGTAGAATATAAAAGTACCACACTAAAGATAATAGAGATAGTTGGTGAGAGCGCCAATCAGGCCAATCTATTATGAGGCTGAGATGGTGGTGTACTGAATCGGGCAAGTTGAGGTAATCATTAGCAGTTCTGCACACTGTTGAGCTAGGAAATCAGCTGTATTGTTGTTTTATCCAAAGCTGATGAGATGAGATTTTGCACCAATACTAGTTAGTCTAAAAGAAAAGGATGCTCTAGACCATAGAGGCTATTTAATCAGCTGTAGAAATGCTATTCCTTCTAATCAATCAGCTGTACAAATGGTGTCTCTTCCATTATGATCAGAACACTTGCTTACCCTCCAAGTCTGGCACACATAGCATCTGTGGCTGTGAGAGTCCCTCTGCCAAATTGAAGTAGTACAGAGAGCGGTCGTAACACACGAATCCCACAGACATGCGTGCATCTCCTGGTAGCTTGTCCAGCTCTTCCAGTAAGATCTGACTGAACTGTGACAGGTACCCTGTGGTGAACATGGACAAATTGAAGCTCACTATACAGCTGTGTGTGTGTGTTGTGTGTGTTTGAGAACTGTCTTTTTGCATTGTGCTAACTGTTTTCTGAAATTGTACAGCGCCTTAGAGCACTTAGGTGGATTTGTGCACTATAGAAATAAATTATTATCACATCATTATCATTCTCAGTATCACTGAACAAAGCGCAACATCATGGTTACCTCATATCTTCACAACTTTGCAGGGTTTTTCCCCCCACAAATTGACACTATGGCTGACCGTGTTAATGCAATTTTACAAGTTTAAAGTTACCTGAAATGTTCTACTTTGCAGATATTGACACCATGGTTGACTTTGATAATGCATATGTACATTCAAAGAAAAAATCATTTGAGAGATCAGTTCTCCAAACCAGGTTGTATGGATGACATAGGACATAAATTATTATTATTATATCACACTGTGACAGCAAACGTTACGTTTTTTTTTTAAAAACAGCACTGTAAGTATAACTGTAGAAAATACATTTCACATGTGTTTACCTGTTTCAACTGCGTTAAAGGAAACATCCAGCAAGAAAAGGTACACTGCAGGCTGAGGTGGCCTTAACTGAAAATACAAGAGGTGGTTTTGAGTTTTTTGATACATAAAAAAAAATATTGCATAACATTCAACCTGCTTTTTCAGTATCACAACTCCATGTACACCACTTGATTCATATTCAGAAACAGTTATGTAGTAACTAAATTCTATACAGAAATAGTAAAAAAAAAATACAGTATTTGTTAATCAACGACAACACACTAGAACTCACCATGTACTCAGATGGGGCAATGAATTCAATCGTTGCAGACTTCACCTCAGGTCTTCGCTGAGGGTCCCCATATGTTTTACTCACTGGATCAAATGAGAATTCATCAGGCACTAGGAGAAAAAAAAGCTTTGATAAGTTTTGAACATAAAACTTGCATACTCATGTTGTGTATCCAATATTTCAAACTAGTCTTTGCACTTTTGACCTTTCCAATGCTTAACATTTACATGCAGCCTGTGTAAACAAACATACAAAATGATACATACAGAAAAGACAAAAAAGAATTCAGCTTTAGTGCATGAAAAACTTATTCCTATAGCATTGGTGTCCAGTCTGCATTGTTAAAACAAAATTGGATGCTCATCAGACTTGAACATTTAGTTAAGTAATACTTTGAAAAATGTCTGGCAAACATACTGTCCGAATACAATCTTAAGAACATGACCTCCAAATGTCAATACAAGAGAATGCCTATATCATTGTTTTACAAGGGGGAATGTGAACTCACAATCATTAACTCTAAAGCAGAGGTTACACTTCCATCTCCGTTGGTCAACAAACACAACAAAGGGGTTGATGTATGTTCTGCAAGACCTGCAGCGGACAATCACACTGGACTGGATCACAGGCAGTTGCTGAGAAATGAAAGACTCTTTTAAAATCATTGTCTTTTGTCTTTGCTTCAACACACACATGTACCAAACCTTAGTGAATGAGAAGAACAATTACCACTCCTTTAAATATGGAAGAAGTGTAATGAGATGAGATGAGATTCTAGTTGTAATGAATCAACATGTAAGTAGTAGCATTTCTAGCTTAGATATAAAAAAACATAAAATGTAGAACCACACATGCATACTGTTAAATACAACATGTGAAATACTGGCAAAGTATAATATCCTGCTTAACAAAGTAATCCTCCCTTTCCTATCCTGACAAGGCTACTGTATTAAACAATTTTCATAAGTATGTACATGACTGGAAAGCACAGAGCATTGTCACACTATACACTTTACAAAGTACTTGGCACTGTAATCTTCACTTTACAAAGACACATCTTTAAATGGTATAAACATCTTAAAGTAAGTAAATAAACCTATCCTTTAGGCATGCAAAAAGGCAGTGTAGCATAATAGGATTAAGTAGACAGATAGTACAGCATTGTTGTTCAATAGTAATAAGTCTGTATAATATACATGTACAAAAGTGTACTCTGTGCTCAGAAAAAGAAAAAAAAAAGAATCCTAAGAAGATTACAGTTTAAAGAAGAAGCCCCTTCTTTCTTTGTTCCTTAACAACAAAATCTAAATCACAATGAAACAAATAAGGCAATTTCTACATTCTGTCATTCATAAGCAAAAGAAAGAGATGAGATGGGTCTATAAAAATTGATTTCAAAGAGATAGTTTGTGTGCACCCATAACCATGAAAATTGTTGTACTTGAAAAAGTACAGAAAAATGAATAAATATATTCTTATAAATATTCATCAATACCAACTGGAGAAAAAAATGAGAAGAAAGCTCTAGCAGAGACTAGGTAAAACTATTGTTTTTTCTTCAAATAAATAAGTGATGGGTAGAAAGCCACGGAGAGGCTGTTATAAATACAAAGTAGAAAAGGAACTGTAGAGTTCCGATGAATCCGTTCCCAAAAGTACAAATCCAAAGCCAAAATAAAGCTGACTCTACTAGCGACAAACTTACTCCTTCTTCAAGTTCCTCCTGGAATCAAATATTTTATCTTTAAAAGCAAATTCAAGGCATCTTTGTGATGATGGAGAAAATGATTATGCCTTTTAATCCCCTCGACCACTATATATCAATTTATCAAGTGACCTCTTCCTGAATATTAACAAGATTAAACAGAAATGTTTTTATTTCAAAAGTGATAACATTTAACAAAAAAATTGTGCTCCCACTCACACTTTATTTTTTAAAATGTCAATGCTAACTTGGTTTGTCCTTGCTTTGTGAGATTACATTTAAACTTTACCACACTGCTTGTTGATTTACATGTAATATCTATTGAAACAAAGAAGTAACTAATGAAATATGCCCAGAGAGGTGCCCAAACAAGACAACAAATATGAAAGATATTCCTCACTTCAACCCCATTGGACAATTGGAGAAAACTGAAATTTCACAAATCCTTCCATGCAAAAATAGCCCTAGAGCAAAAACTGTTATTAAAAAAAAATAATTGATAAACAGAGCACTACTACTACTAGTAATTCAAAATGTTATTGACATAATAATAATAATCCAAACAGTCAGTAGAAACATGTCCATACTAAACCAAAACAGTTCGTATCATTTAATTACTCTGAAAGAGCAAGTAGTAAAACTTACAGACAAATCCCTGAATGGGTGAATTAGTATTCCCAATGGTAATCTTGCTTTACTCAGCAGGGCTGATGTTGCAGGGATAGCATTCAATGTACACCGGAATACACTGTGGACACAAAACATTCAATTGCTTAGTTTAAAAAATGAGAAATCATTCTAGAGTTTACTAGAGTCTAGACTAGTTTACAGTGTAATAAAGAAACATAGTCGTTCTGAATGCCTACAAGGGATGGGATGAGTACAGGTTTTAATCACTAGTAAATGGCAGATAGAATTGTGTTTGAGACAATGGTATTGGTTACAATAGTAGGCTATGTATATGCTCTGTTGAACATTACTGAATCATTACTGGTCACATAAAATTGCAAAAATTACAAACAACAATGAAGGACGAATCAACAAGTTATATTGTGAGAATTGTTACTACTTACTCAGGATTGCAGTTGACTTTCTTGAAATCATGGGGTAAAACAGGCTTTGGTGTCTCCACCCCATTTGGGGGTACTATATTCTTCTCATTGAGTAGATTTGTAACCCTGGGAGCCTCCTGGAAGCAGAGCAAGATTTGAGATGTCAAAACATACTGTCAGAGGCGGAAGACAGCGATGCGGAACCTTTATGGTGCCTGCTTAGAAAGCACCCCATCACGCAAATACACTTATGGATGCCAGTCCGTTTTGATAAATAAAACATACTGCCTACTTCATCTATCATTATTTAAATACTATTTAAAGAGATAAATGTCTAGTCTTTGTTCCCATTTTCCAAGCAATATGTGGTAGATTATATCAAGTAACATTACAAGAAGTTTTTATAACTAAGACCACTCACAAGTCATCCTTTCACAATCAACTAATGATTAGATTGTAGCACAGATACATACACATTATTTTACTATTTTCATTTACTCTTGAAGAAGACCACAAGCAAATATCCTTTGACCTTTCTTCATTCACATTCTTACTATGAAGCAAAAATTTGATGTTACAGTACGCGTGAACATCCCCAAAAGACAACTGTTTTTACCTGCATCCCCATCTGTCCAAAATTGTGAGTCATTGCATTCATATTGTTGGGGTAAGGTTGTGATGGCTGTGAGGATGGCATTGGGGGGTAGTTGCCAGGGGGAGCCATGCCGGGAGCCTGTCACAAAAGAACAATTCATAAATGAATAACCATACCCTCAGGCTACTTGGAGTGCAAACATTTGGTTAGTTAAGAGTCAAATTATTTCACGGGACAAAAACAAGTAGTTCTAAATACTGTGGTTGTGATCAAGAAAAAAGTGTAAAATGACTGAAAAAAACAACAACTCACATCTGTAGAAGGACACAATGAAAGAAAACAGTATGAGCATGGTACATTTTATAAACGAACAAGGAGAGGATGTACATATATACTTGACATGTTAGAGGAGCTGTGAGACAAGGAAGGGGCAATTGTCTAGGAGCAATGAGCTCACCTGAGATGAGGGCGGCATGTTGGGCTGTGATGGGAATGTCCCAGGCGCAGATGGAGGAAGGCCACTTGAACTTGGCTGGTAGCCAGGTGCATTGGGGTACCTGGGAGCACTGCCAGCGGATGGAGGTGGGGGAAAGCCTGGCGCAACTCCACTACTGGGTGGGGGTGGTGGGAACCCTGGAGGGGCAGCCATGCTGTTTGGCGGCGGCGGAGGGAAGCCGTGCGCAGGAGGGGCAGCGCCACTACCACCAGGGGGTGGAGGGTACCCGTGGACAGCTCCCGCAGGCCTGGGTGCTGGGGGGAAGCCTGGGACGGCTGCGTTAGACCCAGGGTGGAAATGGGGAGGCATGCCTGAGGGAGGGAATCCTGGCACTGAACTTGGAGGGAGGACCCCGGGAGCTGTGGTGTTGCTGGACATGGGTGGTGGTGGGTTGAACCGGGCTCCTGAGTTCATGGGGGGTTGTTGGGGTGCAAACCCTGAGCCAGCAGGGGGCGGTGGGGCTCCGAACTGTGGGTCATTGAGGGGCGGGGGCCCTTGTGCTGCCTGGGCAGATGTGGGAGGGGGAGGGGCAAAACCAGGATGGCTTGTAGTTGATGAGGGAGGAGGGGGTAAATTCCTCCCCCCACTCATGACACCTCCAGCTGGTAGTGGAGCAAACCTGCCTGGTGCAGATTGTGGAGGCATTGAGGCAGCTGGGGGTATGGGACCCGGTGGCATACCTGCTGCTGAGCCTTGGGGTGGGAAGGAGGGGGGGTTCTGAGAGGGTCCATGTCCAGCTTGGGGGCCAAGGGAGAATGGTGGTGGTGGGCCCTGAGCTGGAGCCCCCGAAGGAGTGCTAGACTGTTTGGGTGGTGTGCCTGGGCCTGGCAAGGGACTACCTCTGCTACCCGGGAAAGGGGATGGAGTTCCTGAAAAGAGGGCAATATTGATTGAAAACAATTAAATATATTCGGAGCACAACATGTAGGAATTGTGAATCGCAAAGTTATCAATCAATATGATTAAAAGGGCCGAAAACAAACTCCTAGTCATTTTGAGAAGCAATTTCCAGCCTCTCCTGCATTAAAAAATCATTTAGAATTACATGTTTAATGAAAGTAAAATAGAAAGCACCTGATAGCTACGGGCAACAGTACTGACATCGCATTCATGGATGCAAAATACAATAGACACAACTAGCCTTTTGTTTCGGTATCTATTGGTAAAAAACGAAGCTAGCATGCCCCACATGAAATCCGGACGCGAGGAGAAAATGATCAGATTTGTGTGATTGTGATGCCGTTTCGAGCCCAAAATAACGACCTACTAACAAAAATCTGTGTTCAAACATTATTTGTTCAATAGACAATGACAACGTAAATCAGCGCATCACAATTTGTAAACAATGTACTAACCTAGTTGTCTTGTAATGCTTTGTGTCTAGAAACATTTCGCTTTATCGTTTGTAAAAATAATTTGCATGGTTGCAGCTTCCGCTATAAAAACAGTAGCGGAATAGCGGAGGAGAAGTTGATAGCGGAAAAGTGGCAGCTATGGGAGGTTCACTCATAAATCTATGCAATAAATAACACTGTCCAATTCCTAAGTGTACTGTCTGGAATGTAGCAGAATAAACACCAATTTGAAAGCAATCTGATGATTTTATAAAGTAAAAAAAGAAAAGCAAAGTATGAAAGCAGTGGTTCGAGGAGACATTTCATGTTTGTATTGAACAAATTTATATTTTTTAATGTGACTGTGACTAACCATGGCCAGGAGTGAACTGTCCTTCAAGTGCGTCTATGGTGTTACCTGACACAGGGGATGGTCCCCGAGACGACTTTTGGGATGGCGGCTCTGAAAGAATCAAATAATTCTTGATGGGCACACATATCGTAACATTTTCTATGGCAATTAATTACACCTTAATCATGCTAGTCTTTTGGTATGTAAGCGCTTAACAAATTAATACTCTCACTGACAGTGCTACCTCTGCCAAGTGAAATCAACCATCAAAATCCAAGCCACTTTAAAGTGTAAACAAACATTCAAACAATAAATTAACAACAAAGAAGTATTGATTTAACAGTTTGATATTGAAGGCCCTTATAGAACAGTTAACTACACCTGAATATGGATCCATCACAAGGGAAAACGCCTTTTCACAATAATGCCTAGTCTGAAATTTATCACACTGTGATGGAAATCTACAACAACAGCTGTGCTAAGATCTGTACTTGTTGAAACTCAATGCAAAAATGGATCATTAATTCTAAAGACAATGCCTATACTGTAGATGAGACAGCTGTGCAAAAATGACATCCAATAGCACAGTGAATGTTCATCTAGAGCGGAACATTTCTACTAGATTGCCAGCACAATGAATGAAACATTGAAACACAAACATTTTAGTGACCTATACAATGGAGCATTTATTCAATGGAAATCTTGTTAAGTTAAAATGACTGATTTGTACCAAGATAAAAAGGTTTTTAACAAATTCTGATAAAAAGCACACACACATACAAAGTATATAGCATACTCAAGGATAGTACTTGTAGGATAGTTTTCTTAACAGCCACTAAAATAGACAAGCAAATGCTGCTGAGGTAGGCCTAATGAAGAGCATACATTTATACATTCACAGTAGATCCTTCATTTCACCATGAGCTTAACATTTAATGTTTAAATGGTAAGAAGAGTAATATGGCTGTAAAGCATACAAAATGACACCATAGATAGGTGATTTGTCTTTTTTTTTTAGAACAGCAAAGATGGCTGATAGTGACATAATGCTCTTTTGTAAGGCCATTAAAAAGTGACAAGATTCAATAATCTGTATCGAACATCTGAACAAATTATAATCGATTAATTTACATATTGTGTATTAGTAAGACATGCAAAGTCATGCTCTGATAAAACATTCCTGTATTTTCATCTATTAACACCAATATATTTGTATTACAAATGTTACATGACAAGTTTGGAAAAAAAAGGAAAACATTTGACAGCAACAAACTGTAGAACAAGAAAAGTGTAGTGAAAAGGGGAAAAAAGTGGGATTAATTACCTGAATTTACTGGAGTTGGAATAGGAGTTTTTTGCAACAAAGGATTTACTTGATGGGTATATTGTCCTTGCCCATGAAAAGGTACTGGTAACTCATTAGGACGACCTGGGTGCGAGAAAAGAAACACCTTTTGTCTGTTTCTATAGGACAAAGCAAGATCTCTATGCTTCCATGTCATTCTAATAATAAATAGGACAAGTTTAATAGTTATTTACCCATTGAGCTTTAAGTTTCAAACAAGAAATTACCAGTAATAAACAAAAAAACTTGAAGCAAACATGCACACACCAAGATGGTAAATTATATCAAATCGGGCACAGCACAAATCACAATATCTATACTCACTCATTGTGGTTCCTCCATTCAAATCGTGAACATTAATAAGGAGTGCTGATAATACCATACTAACCTTTCACACAGAATGCCCCACGGGGGGGGGGGGGGGGGGGGGGGGGGCGC